>PITA01004372.1:0-104263 GCA_004023965.1 Spilogale gracilis
CCCCGCAAATCAGGGTGGGACAAAGGTCAGCTCCTTGTCCCTCCTCCCTTGGGGACCAGGACCCGTGACAGATTTCCAGTCCCCGCCACAGTAGGATCAGGAGCCTGAAAACCCAGCGCCAGCCACCCCACTCCACCCCGTGAAGCATTCCAGTGTTTATATATAGAATTCACAGCAGATGTCTGGCCCTCCGTTCTAATAGGGCCGTTCACATGGTTACACGGAACACAACCCAAGTCCGAGTAACCCAACCCTCTGCTACTCTACCAAAGAAGCAATGTTTTTAGTGCGTGCCTTACTGATACTCACCAAGCGCTACACTGCTCACGGAGCAGGCAAGGCCTGGACACAAGCTGTGGATTCATCAGCAGGGGGGACCCTTCGTCCCACACCAGCCCTTGAGGGAAGGAAGGCTACATGGGGCCACCCTCAAGGAGTCTATGATTTAGTTGGGCAGGACACGCACGGCACACATACAGTTAACCTAAACAAGAAGAAATGGCAGGTGAGTGCCACAGAAGGGAGGTAGCGGGGGCCTGAAGGAGAGCGAACCTTCGGCTGGACCTGGTGAGCTTCCTGGAGGAAGCGAGCCAAGAGCCTTGAAGGACGAGTAAGACTCTGTGAATGCCGACCGTGCCCAGGCTCCAGACCACGATCCATCCATGCACTCAAGGTAATTTGACTCACGACAGCTCATAAGCAACTTACCCAACACCTAACAGCTCTGGGTGCCTTCTAGCAATTTCTGAAACTGCATGAGGATACTACCCTCCTGCACATCCCACCCCAGGGGCAGGAGCTCCAGCACGCTTCTCCTGCTCGTGCCACACCTCCAGCTACGCCTGCGTCCACTCCCGCCTTCCCTCTGCTCTGCTCCCGTCTATCCACCCAGCCCTGAGCCACAACCACGTGCCCCGCAGGGGCAGAACCAGACCTCACAACTCCTCCTCAGCATGTCGGGGCTGTTTCAGCCCGCTCCACCCCGCCACACCCCCTACACCCGGTGCCCTGAGTTCCGCAGGCTCTGCTGGGAGGTTTTACGGAATCTTAGAGGGTTCCCAATATGAAACAGCGCAGCCAGCGGGAAGGAAGACACACGAGGATGCTGACGGCACTGCCGTCTCGGAGCAGAAGCCCGCTTTGGGAGCGTATCGACGTCACCATGGGAGGTGGGTAGAGGGGATGCTCGCACAACTTCGTGACTGTACCCCATGCCACAGGCTGAACGCTTTTACGCGGTAAGGACGGTAAATTTTACGTGCTGCGTATTTTAACAGTACAGCATAAACAGAGCAGAGGGTGGAGTGACATCAGCGAACACCACAGGCGGCTGGAGAGAATGGCTTCGAACGACAGCTATAGCCTGCATTCGGGGTTCTGTTTCTCAGCGCTGGGCTGTCATTAAAGCGTGTCCACCGTGTGCTCTGCGTATCTGAGCCGGTGTAGACTCCTCTATGCCTAGCTCATTAAACGGGTTACGACCCAATATTCCCATTTGCTCTGATGTCCATGCCTCCCTACGTTCAGACAGCGAGATTCCCTTTGCACTGCTCCGGTGTCCTCCTGGCACCTCCCCACTGCCCCCCGAGGATTTCTTTACTTTCGGGCCCAATAATACGCTCCAGGCACAGGTGCCCCTGGTGCTGCCCTCTCCTCTGCCGAGCTCTGGCTCCTCTCCAGGGAGCGTGAGCTTTGGAAGCCTGGGTATGGCCACAGGCTGTGCTCACTATCCCCGGGAAGTCACTGTCTCCGGGGCTGTCAAGAGACCGAGCCAGAGAACACGAGCGCAGGCACCCCCGTTATCTGCACGCGTCCCATGTCTGAGCTGGCTCTCAGTTTCAGTGAGTTTCATTCACCGGTGGGGCGTCTGCGGTCACTCCTGGACACGCGCACATGGAGGCAGAAAGAACTGGTGCCTGGCTGGCATGTCCCACCGAGGGGCCAAGGCGACGCTCCTGCCACCGCCTTTCCACTCTCACACTGCAAGCCGGTGTCCTTTCTGCGGCCTCATGAGCATCCTGTTGTTCACATTTCCGCGCTTCTCGGCGGTGGCGTCTCCATTCACAACGGTCCCCAGGCTGGAGGGCCGTGCGGCGTGTGTGCCTCTCAGACAAAAAACACACGGGAGGGACTCCCTCCGGGCTCGACTCCCAGCATGACTGGCCTGGCATTCAGGGCTCCTGACTCAGCGACCCATAGGAAATGAGGGCTCGTACAACGAAAGCCCGTGGGAAACACAATTCTGTGCTGATCGCCGGGGGGGGGCTGGAGCTATTGTGACCAGAGGCTCCCGGGAAGCCACCCCTGCAATTGCCCACCTTCACTAACTCAGGTCTGCAGCGACTTTCCAGAACACACTATAGATAAGGAGAGTCAACGGTCGCATATGCACACGTTTTTACACACGCATACACCTAGAACTAGTTCTGTGTCCCCTTCTGCGTGGGGGGGTGTGTGCACATGCAGTAAAAATCCCCCAGCACACGGCAGTCCTCGCCACGTGACACATTTCCCCAGGGGGTGCTTTCTCATCCTTCCCCTTGCTGGGCTGGTCAGCAGCTCCTCCGCAGTGGACACGGGCTGTGTGTGACTGGTGACCCATTTACTTATTTGCTCAGTAGAACTGACTTCCCAGCCGCTCAGGCCGGGCGCCCAGGCCATCCCACCATCAGCACCTGCAGGCTGCACCCCGTCAGCACCCCGTTTACTCCCGTGCGGGGGGCCAGCATCTGGGCTCTGGGGAAGGAAGGACACCGTGGAGTCATGCTGAATCCATCGATCAATGTGGGGCAAGGTGACATCTCTAGGATAGTGTCTTCCTATCCATGAACGTTTGTTTAAATCTTGTTTATAGTCCTTCTATAAAATTGTATTATTTTTCCAGTCTTCTACGTTATTACTTAGATATAATCCTAGATACTTGAGATAAACTTTAAACCATTATTTAGAGAAAAAGGGGGGCGCCTGGGTGGCTCAGTTATTAAGCATCTGCCTTCCACTCAGGTCATGATCCTGGAGTCCCCAGATCGAGCCCCACATTGGGCTCCCTGCTCGGCGGGAAGCCTGCTTCTCCCTCTCTCACTCCCCCTGCTTGTGTTCCCTCTCTGGCTGTGTCTCTCTGTCCAATAAATATATAAGATCTCTTAAAAAACAAAAACCAAAAATTGAATGAAGGTAGCAGGACTCAAACAGGGAGAAACCGCAGAATTCCCTCGACTGCCACAATGAAGCATGCCCTCAGAGGTCCGTGGGCTGGGGTGGGGGCACGTTGAAGGAGCTCTGGAAGCCTCTTCCCACCCCGGGAGGGAAAGTTCTATTTCCCCTCTAAGAGGAAACACAGGAAAGGTGGTGATCGGGCTGGAATGACAGGGATGAAGGAGAAGTCGGTGCGGTCGCTGAAAGTGCAAGTGAACTCGTCTCCCCAGCTCTGCGCACGGAGAGGCTCAGGCCCGAGCACAAGGAGCCTGCCCCTGACTGCTGAGCTCTAAACGGGGGGTGTTAAAATGGCTGGAAATGCCTGCGGCTCGACCGTGAGCACCAGTCTCGCCCCACCGCAGCGTCTCCTGGCAACTTCTTGATTACGGTCGTGTTAAATGCCCAGACAACCTTTTATGTGGGCAGTTCCTCAAAGCCAGGAACCTCCCCACCCCGCGCTTCTGCCCAGGGCTCAGGGCAGGGAGGCACCGTGTCACTGGGGCCAGGGGCCCCGCGGGAGCCCTCACGCCGCGGCCACCACCTTCCCGGCAACAGAGTTTCACCTTCCATCTGGAGCTTTCCACCCAACAGGAGAGGCTCCCTCCATGACACAGTTCCTAACGTTCTAAAGTGGAGACTTGACAGTTACAACAACAATAAATGCTGGGTTTCCTTTAACTGAACAGATGTTCTGCCTTTTATGGAAAGCTCAGGAAAGTCGAACTTGTCGGCCTGAATGGGCTGAGCCGCAGCGGAAACCTCGATAACCTCTCCCAAAGCCCCGGGAAGATACTGCTCCCCCAACTCCCCCGCCACCTGCCCTGTCACAGCCCCCAAAGCCTCCCCCACCCACCTATTCACCCCGACCCACTCAGCCGGGCATCTGCCTAAACGCCTCTCCCACCCCCAACCTGGTCCCAGCCCCCCAGGCTTACCACAGGCCCCCACTCACTGCAGAGTCCAAGCAGACCCCCGTTCCCTACCACCATGCCCCTAGCCAT
The DNA here is from genome assembly GCA_004023965.1 of Spilogale gracilis. Lineage (NCBI taxonomy): Eukaryota > Metazoa > Chordata > Mammalia > Carnivora > Mephitidae > Spilogale > Spilogale gracilis. The sequence continues at coordinate 4,197 of PITA01004372.1, forward strand.
TCCCACCCTCACGAGCCCTCCCTGGTCCCACACCCGGCCCAGCTGGATGCAGGTCCTGCATGAGCCCACCCAGGTGACCCCGTCTCCTCGGGGCAGGGATGGCCGCTGCCACCCACAGAGCCACGGAGAGCAGGGCCCAGCTGCCCAGGGGGACGCACCTCCAAGGCCAGCCCCGGCACGTGGGGCTTCTGGCAGAGGGCCCTCCTTCTCCCCTTCCCGTTCCAGGCGCTGTCCCAATAACGACCCAGCCATTGATCGGGTATGCTGACGTCTGCCCAAAAATAATAAATCAATCTCCCATTTTGCTTCAAATCCAAAGCAGATATAGCCAGGGTTGGCACAAGACGAACACCCATCACACAGGACTGCTTCCCTGCTCCCACTCCAGGGCTGCCTGGGACAAAAAGAGCTTTTACTACAACCACAAGGACGGGGAGTTCAGAACCGACGAAACTTGAGCGGTGCCTCCTGGGACCGGGCAGGCAGGGAAAAGCTAGAAAGGGGCTCAGGGAATCTTCCGGAACACTGGAAGGTCTACTCTCGACCTGCACTATGATGGTGAGCTGTGCACATTCATCAGTGAATGGCTCTGCAGAGGTCTGTGGCCATCACTGGGTGCAGAAGCAAGGCCAGCACCTCTCATCCCATCTCCCCTGTCCCAGCCCAGTCCCAGCCCAGTCCCGCAGGTCGATGCCGGGCCCCAGACTTGCCTCACGCCTGCTGGGCTCCCAGCGTCTCCCACCTGCCCCTCCATCCACAGGCTCACCAGCCTGGGCTCCCAGCTCCACTCAAGCCACCCCTCTTCCTCCAGCTAGGTCGCCCCATTGCTGCTGCTTCCCAGCTGCCATGCTTGCACACACACACACACACACACACACACACACACACACACACACACACACGGTAATTAACTCTGAGGCCCAGGCAAGACCAGGGACCACATTTCAAAGGTCAGGGAAGCAGGCAGACAGGAAACAACAGGGGCAGGTTTTCGGGGTGGAGCAGGAAAGAAGAAATCAGTTGCAAAAGATACAAAGAAAATGAAGTTTCAGACACCTTAGAGCTTAGAGGAAAGCCCTTAAATAGGGCCCTTAAATAGCCCTTTCATTAAACAGGGAGTAGGGCTGGGGGGGGTCCCCGCTGTCCCCCTGCATGGGGGGGGGCTGTGCCCTGGCGCAGGCAGGACACTCCAGCCGTGCTGAGGAAGAGCCTGGGCTCATTTACTCCACAAAGTCCTGGGAGACGAGCAAAGGCTCAGGACCTGGCACGGACACACCGAGGGCCTGAGAGAGGGACCCCTGAGTATCAGCCTGGGTAACCCACTGCCCCCAGGAGCCACTCTGAGGGTCCCAACCCTGGCCCAAGTGACATGGGCCCCTTCCAGGGGTGACTGTGGCCCTATGACCCAGCATAGGCTCACCCCCAATCCAGGACATATCCAGGGATGACCATCAGATGGTCAGCAAGCCTCCCACCTTGCAAGTCCTGGAAACCCCTTCTCAACTAAAGTCGGCTCCCCGGTGCCAAGCCCCCAGCCCAACTCCCACTTTTTTTCTTTCTTTCTTTTCTTTTTTTTTTTTTTTTTTTTTGGACATAACAGGTCCTTCCAGCAGCTCACTGAGGCCACACAGCAGGAAATGGGGGGGCCGAGGGGTGGAGCCCCCATCCTAAGCTGGCTTTTTCCTCCACTACCTCCCATCATGCCACCCCTCTCACCCAAGTGTATTTGAGGGGACAAATCCCCAAAGTAACCAACAAACAACCTCAGAGAATGTCAAAGTGGACAGATCTCACCGAATCTCTTGGGGGGAGAGGGTAGGAGCTGACTCTAGCCTCGGACTCAGACACAAAGCAAGACCACTCCGCGCAGTCAGCAGAGTGCGACCACTGCCCAGAGGTGACAACAGTGAAGAAGCCCAACCAAAGTAAGGGTGATAGGAAAGAACAGTGCCAGTGATGTCCCGTGTCACTCTGGGCACAGCCCGGCTCACAGACCAATAACCACCCTTTTTCCCCAACCTGTAAAGTGAGCCTAGGGAGAAGGGGGACATAGTCTAGCATGTGTTTGCCACCTTAAAGGCTCTGAGAAGTCCTGCAGGGAGGAAACCTAGTTCACGTCCTATACTCAGGATTTCCCAAGTGTATCTGATGAAAGAGCACTGTGTTTTGACCTCGGGGACACATCCTGAAAAAACACTGGCCTGAAGGTGAAGTGAAACAGAAAACACAAAAGCAAAACGCAACAGGACCCTTAGCAAAGACTGGGCAGATGTGCCACAGATCCCGGAATGCCGGCCATCTCCAGCTTGGCACACACCCTCCAGCTACCTCCTCCCCTTTCCGTGGACAGGAAGGCTAATGTCCAAGGCTAGCTCTCTGGGGCCTCATGGTCTTCCGACCAGAGGATGTCAGTCCTAACAAAGAGGCTTTCTCCATCTGGTTACTGGGAAATTATCTGCAACAAACCACCCCAGGTACAAACGACCCAGCAAGTACCACGACACCAGTCCACAGGGGAAGAAAGCATCTCGCCCCCCAACACAGCACAGAACCGGAAATGACTCCAACTGCCTGGAACCCCAAGGCCACGTCCTTGAACTCAGCCCCAGAAGTGCACAGAGCTGGTCCCAGTGCAAAGGGGAGACGGCCCACACCAGGGCCAGTTCCCAGGGACAAGTTGCCCTTTCCAAAACGGAGCCCCTTAACGCAGCCCACTGGTGGTGGGAGTCAGGGTCTGGTTGCAAACGCCGCAGAGATTTCCCTGGGAGGGAAAGTGCTTCTTCCTGAAGCCATTTCCGCTACAAACTCTGTTTTAATTACGGAATGTATCCATTTCGCGGCAGTGGCCGTGCAGGTGCTGAGGGGTCCTGAGCGCAACCCAAGCACCTGCGAGGGAAGGAAGCAGGCGGCTGGGTGCTCCAACAGGCAGCCCAGGATCTCCCTCCAGCTCCCTCGTCTCGCGCACACACACGCGAGCATGGACTGTGCGAGTCCTAATTTAGCCCCCGCAGAATGCCACCAGCTCAGGATACCTAGGACAAGCTGGCAGGAAATATGACATTTGATTTATGTTTGCAAATATGCGTTTTTCACTAATTAGAAGGTTTAGGGCAGAGCAGGGAAAAAATATGTATTTCAGAGTCCCAGTTTGACTTGCCAGAAACCAGCCCGTTACTAACATTCTTATTTTCGACAAAATATAGCATTCTGATTACATACCATTTTGGTTCAGCAGTCCCCTGCTCCCGGAAGTGGCCCAAGGCCATGGCAACGACTGACTCGGGGGCCCTGGGGGCTGACGCCACGGGCCCATTCCAGCAAAGGGGGGAGGGGGTGGGCAGGCCTCCCGAGGCCCCAAGGAAACAGGCACCAGGTGGCTGCTCAGGTTCCTCCCGCAGGTGGGGCCACCCAGGAGAGCCCTCTGGCCCCAGTGTCCTTCCCCCGGGGGGCCCTTCAGCCTATTTCCTTTATAGATGAAAGAAAACACTTTTATAATTTCAAATGGCAATTACGGGCAGGCAGTGGGGCCTCAGCCCGCCAATTTCAGTCCCTGCGCGACCCCAAGCAAGTTGTGCAGGCGCTCCTAAACTTAGTCTGCTCATCTGTATAACAGGCACCCAGGCCCCAGAGCCACTGCAAGGATTACATGAGTCCACTGAACATCCCTCAGAACCTGCCTGATACACTATAAACGTGCAGTAACTCTCAGCTCTTTTTATTTATTAAGTCAAGATAGTTGTATCGTGGGTGTTCTAAGGCCGGAGGTATTGACCAGAAAGTAAAGATCTCATGAAATGCACACTCCGCAGAAAACGTTCTTGATGGAGACCAGTATCAAAGCCATCCTGAGCGCAAGCTTTTATGGGTCTCTTCACAGTCCTTGGAAATCGCCCAAGAAGGTTCTAAGGGTACTTCCTGCACGTGGGTGCAGGCATATGTGTGTTGCATGTGAGCACGGGCTCCCAAGGAGCGTACACACTCCCGCCCCCATCTCAAGTGGAAAGCGGACAGGCCAACCAGCTGGGCAAGGCCTGAGGTCCTGCTGAGCCTGGTGATGTCCATCCAGTTCTACCTGGCTTTCCAGCCAGCTCAGACCAGTATCGGATGCAAGAAAGAAGGGGCCAGATCAGCTCCAGGGAGCACAGACAGTCCCATACCTCCGGGGCACAAATGCAATGCACATCCAAGGATTTAGTGCAAGGCCACTCGGCAGACTCAAGATTCAGAAACAAAGGTGTAGACCGCCCGGTGCCTCTAAGCCCCCACCCTGGGCAAGCGGGCTGCCAAACCCGCGACAGTCAGCGGGGGTCTCTAACTGCGCTGGCACTGAAGGGTCGTTTCCACGGAAGTGGGAAAAGGTGGGACCACTGCGGCCCTCTCCCCAGCCCCACTGGCGAGGAAGACGGCGCTTTCCCCGTGTGGTCACAGAGATCTCATTGTTCTGCTCAGCAGAGAGGAAATGAGAACTGAGCTCAGAATGCATTTCGGAATTGGCAGAAAAGAACATCTGGGAAAGGAAACGCATTTCAGAAACAACCACACCTTTGTACCAGCTTTTATTTTAAGTGGTGCAAAAAATAATAATAATAATAAAGGCGTGCCAAATTTACCATCACTCCACGAAATCTCCTTCTTAGGGGACAAAACTAGGAGGCTCCGCTTTCAAATGGCCTGCTGTTCCTGAAAAACGCAGTCCGCGGGACGCCGCGGCCAGGGGTGAAACAGAAGACCTCGGGCTCGCGACACCTCTGCTCCAGATAGGGCAAAGTGGACACACAGAAACCTTCCTCTCCGTGGTCAGCTTCATCCTCTCGCCTCTTGGTCCCCCCGAAGCCTCCCTGAACACTAACGCGCCTTGAAGAGCAGAATCTTCTTGGTCCCGAATCTCATGCAGGCCTGGGGGCTGTCTGGAAGGCTCAGAACTGAGGACCGGCTCTGATTATCCTGGGAACAAGCCAGGTGTTGGGTCTGGAGGTTCATGAGAACGTGGAGAAAACGAGCTTTATCAGTGTGCAGGCATGCGGGCCAGGGGACCGGGGCACCAGGGGACCGGGACACCTGCCCAAAGTCCCCCGCCACTAGTCAGCAACACGAGAGAGCAAAGAGCACAGGTTCTTACCAAAGTACCCGAAGTTCATTCGTTCTGCCTAATGGGGCAACAGAAAAACCCCAAGATCTCTCTGCAGAAGGGTCAGAGAGACAAGGGAGCGCCCTCAGAAGGACCCCCCCAAGGCACGGCAGTGACCCCGCCACACACCAAGGGGGAAGCCCCGTCCCTCAGCCTCTGTCCCTCAGGATGGCGGCCTCCCACCACCTGACCACATCTCTGGGTCCTGGGTTCCAGGGCAACCACTCTGTCCCCGGGGAGAAGAAGAAATGGAACAGAGAGGGGCTCCTGCGGCTCCACACCGCTCCTCCTCAGGCACAGAGAGCAGGTTCCAGAAGACTGCTGTTTTGGAGGGGGACCCAGGTCAGACGCGTGGGTCAGCAGCCCTCCTGCTGCTCATCTCGGCAACTCCTACTCAACCCCTCCCCCCTCCCACCCCCCAGGGGAAGAATGGCCCGCCAGGCAGCAGTTGGACGCAGGCAGAAAGGCCACCAAGCTCTCCCGAGAGGGCGTGAGCAATGCCGAGGAAGCCGGGGTCCAGATGGCACAGGGCGGAGGGGTGCTCTCCCTTCATGGCCTCGCCTCTGGGGCAGTCACTGCTGGCCAAGGGTCAGAGCGTCCTATTCCTGTCCCTGGCCTGGCCTGGGCTGGCCACGAGGACAGTGGCACCAGTTGCCTGAGCTCATCCTGTTCCAGGGGCCTACTTCTGGGCCAGACCCACAGGAGCACCTGCTGGGGGCTTAAATTACTCTCAGGCTAGAGGCAACAGGAAGTCAGGAGAGCCAGCCTCGGCCGAGGAGGGGACCGGCAGGTCCCACCTGGGCTCGCAGCCAGAGGGCAGGTGCAGAGGGAGGGCCAGGAGCTCAGGGCCTCGGGCTCTGTGCCCCCACTGCAGGCAGCAGGAGAGCCGGCCTGGCACGCGGGCTGGAAAGCAGCCTCTCTCACTAATCATAGAGGGCCTGCCGGGCACAGGGCCCTGTCCGCCACCTGGGGCAGAGGCACTGACCAGCCGCATCCCAGGGCGGGGAAGCCGGATGGAGCAGGGACCTCGCTCGAGGGCGAAGACTTGGGGGCCGGCTCCCTCCTCTGCCTTCAGCGGGCAACTGATGGGGCGGGAAGGCTGACAGGGACAAGAGGACCAGAGACGACTGCTGGCCAGCCAGGTGGCCAAGCCCCAGCAGAGGACGCCCTGCCTCCAGCCCGGGAGGCTGTGAGAAGACAGACCCCAGGGAGAAGAAAGCGGCGTCCCTAACAACTTCCTCTGAGGAGGGACAGGCAGGAGATGTGTGGGCGACACCCTACGAATGGATGGGGGGCGGGGGCTCCGGGTGAAGGAATGAAGCCCAGAACATTCCCCGGCCACACTTCTCACGGAGCAGAGGCCCAGGAAGCATGGCCGCCCCCACGGACACCTAGCCCACCCGCTGCCAGGCTTTACCGACGCGAGGAAGCGAATCAGCGCAGAGTGACCAGGCTCGATACGGCCATTAAGGCAACTCCTCACTCCACCCTCTCATGGGGCTAAGACGGTTTCAGCCAAGCCACCGCTTAGCTCGACTTGAACCTGACTCCACAATCCCTGGAGGGCCCTCTCCCTGGAGAACAATTACGATTGTAATAGTAACCCTAATAGCTAATAATTATTGAGCGCTCACCGGGAGCCAGCCCCGTGCTTAGCACTCTGCGGCCTCACTGCATCCTCAGGCAATGATTACCCAACCCCCCACCCGCCTCCGCCACGTGAGGAAACTGAGGCCCAGAGGAGCTAACTCACTTACCCAAGGCCGCAGAGCTGCGAGCAGAGCCAGGAACGTGGGCGGGCCGGAACAGGTGCAGGAGGCCTACGCTGCCCGGGGTTCTAGGCTCCCCGGGGCCCCTGCTGGGAGGCCTCTAGCAGCCCCCCCTCGGCTGCTCAGTGAACCTGGGGGAGGCGGCGGGGAAGGAGGTTGGGGTGCAGCATGTCCTCAGTCCAGGGGTACCCAAGACAGTGACTGCTGGGCGGCCAGCGCCTGGCCACGAACACACACCATGCCTCACACGCTACGGTGGGATGCCCTTCCCGAGTGGTCACGGTGACCCAGCAGGCCTTCGGTCCTATAGGCAGGCAGGACGAAACGAGGCCCACCTGTCTTCTTCACACCCACAAAGAGCAGAATACCCGAATGTGTCCCCTGTCGCTTTTGACAGCAAGGACCTCGTGGATCGTGGACGGGAGCGCGTTCCTAACTGCATTCCCACCTGCTTCTACATCCCGCTCTGCTGAGCCGACCTCGTACAACTCAGGAAAACCCCGAACCTCTCTCGTGCCCAGATCCCAGCCACCCGGGAGAGTCCCCCCACCCTCACTGCGGTGACAGATCAGGGATGATGGGCCCGAGACCCTGGGAACTCTGTCTCACAGGCCCGCAGTCAGGCTAACAGGATCCCTGGGCCTGCATGATGGAGTCCCACCTCCGGTCGCATTATGTCCCGACGGGGCTGGGGTCCCAGCAAGGCCTTACTCCCTAGAGACGTCTCAAGAACCGGGCCCCACAGTGATCCAGGAGCCCGGCGGGACAGCTGCTCTGCGGCGGTGAGGAAGGGGAGGGTTTCTGCGCAGGCCTTCTTGGATCTTCCCAGATGGAGCACAGCAAGGGGGCTGCCGGGGCCCAGCGCCCACCTTGTGGCCACACCTGCCCGGACCCTGGAATCACCCCACCTCATCCTCCAGATGAGTTACTCCCAGCCCGGGTCTGCAGCCCAAGAAAAAGCTGAACGAAGACCCCTCCTCTGTGAGGCCCAAGGGAACGTGAGCCTGTTTCTGGCGCCCGCGCTTCTGGTGGGCCCGACCGAGCTCCGATCAGCTGCACGGACCACCCGCACGGCCGAATCAATAAGCAGAAAAGGTTAATACTTAACAAATGCCCTTTCCCCGAAAGGAGACAATCTTTCCAAACAAAAGGAAAATGTTTGAGAGACTAGAAACAGTGGCCCAACGGATGAGAACTGCTCTTTGCTTTAAGGGGCTCCCCCCACACGGAAGAAGGTGGAGATTACATGCAAACAAGCAGAGCCTCAATGGGCCATTCCGTTCCCTCTGCTGCAGCCCCCTGGGGACAACAAACGCAGGGACGCGGGACTCTGGACCCAGCCCAGCAGGTCGGGGGCCCGGGCAAGGGTGACACACTTCGGGAGTGTGGTGCTGAACAGAAGGTGCCGTGCGGGGAGAGGCGAGGCTGGGACCACAGCTGGCCCCGAGACCGCGCAGCCCATGCTCCCTCTGGGCCGGCGGCGCCCACGGGAGTCCCCAGTGCCGGGGCCACTTCCTGCAGGGCTGGGATCCAGCCTCGAGGCCCTCGTGGGCTGACACTTCACTGGCTCGTGGGAAAGGAGAACTCTGGGCAAGCACAGATGACACGGTGACAGCCAGCACGAGCCACCCCCCATGGTGGGTAGGTATTTCACGGACACAGGACCCCATGGTTAAGTGCGTCCAGGACGCATTAGATTTCTTGACGTAAAACAGCTTATTTGTAGCGGGCCCTCTTAGAGGCCATGCCTCAGGAATACGGGTTTCTGTTGGCGGAGTGGGTCCTATGCTTGACTCCATAAGCCTTCTGTTATGTAGGACAGGTGTTCTATAATCCGGGGAACACAGCAGCGCCGGATGCCAGGGCAGGGGTGGGAGCAGACCACGCTGTCGATCTAAGGATGGGTAAGGTTTGCGCCCTACACCCACGAGGCCTCGGGACTGCCACTGAGCACCTACTGCATGCCAGACAGCAGGCGGAAGGAGAAGCACGAAGGCAGCCTCTGTCCCCAAGGCCCTCTCAGCCTGGGTGGGCCATGGAATGTTCTAGACCCTGAGAGGAAGGATCTGTCTGGAGAAGCGCTCGCCCCAGGGAGCACAGGAGAGGGCTCAAGCCAGCCCGGGTGCCGCACGGAATACCAGGCCAAAAAGTTCCAACTTCAGATGTTGGGAAACTGGTGTCATTTTCTGAGAAGGGGAAGGACATGATGAAACGAGTTTTGGGAAAACTTCTGAAAAGTTTTGAAAAGTTTTCATTCCGGCCAGAATGAAAGGTAAACAGGCAGGGGGAGGTTCTAGGACGGCTGCTGGTCGAGTCCCCCACTCCAAGGGTGAGTACTGAGGGGACCGACGGTGAGGGCTCGGAGTCAGAGAAGAGGCAGGGGCGGGGAAGGGGTGGAAAGGAAAGGGGCGCCCGGGCTTTCCAACATGCAGGAGGGAACACAGATCAGGCCTGCACCGCGGGACAGAGGGAGCATGGGTGTGAGGGTCAGCCCCGCGCTCCAGCCTCAGTAAGGAGGAACCGGGGCTGAGGGGAAGATAGTGTACGCTCTTATCCGTCTCTTTCTCGAACCGATGTTCCGGAGAAAATTCAAAGAAATGACCTTCCCCCCGAAAAAAGCAACTTGAGAACACACGTTGCTCTGAGATCACCTTGCCGTGAGGCTATCACTCCGGCTCCCACGGCGGAGAAGGCCTGCTCCTCCCAGGCCCGACTCCGGCAGCTGCTGCGATGGACAGGCTGGGAGGCACCCAGGCACCCGGCTGACATGTTCTGGCCAAGGCCACGCGCTCCAGCGGCGGTTAGTGCTCGATTGCGCAATTCCCTAAGACTTCTAGAGGCAGGTGCCGCCTCCCCACTGGGTTAATAAAGGGGTGCAAGCCAGGTAAGAAGTTAAAGTCACTCACATTTTGTTCTGGAATGAACTCAGGGAGGGGAGCAGCGATCTACACAGTAATTATATTTGCCTTCGGGCTGACGCTGCGATCAGCTACAGCAGAGCTCGGTCCCCGAGCAGATGCCGGCGTGAGCCCGGGGACAGGAGCGTGGCGGGCAATCCAGCCCAAATGTCACCCTCTAAAGCACTCTGTGCGCAAGAGGAAGCAAAAATACGAAGGCCGGCTCCTTCGTGGCGCAAGATGAGCTTCCTTCCACAGCCAGAGGCCAGCCTGCTTGTCGGAGACTACTTCCGAAGGCCAGCCCTTGACACCTGTTGAATGTGGCCATTTACTGTCTTTGGATCGAGATCAAACGATGGAAGCTGATAGGCAGACTGTGAAGTTTATCATGAAAGAATAAAGGTATCAGAGCAGTCGACACAATTTTTTGAAGACAACAACGAAGGGGGAGTGGTCTACTCAGTCTCTAGATACGCTATGATGCTACAGAGGTTAAAACAACACAGTGGGGGGGCGCCTGGATGGCTCAGTTGGTTAAGCAACTGCCTTCGGCTCAGGTCATGATCTTGGAGACCTGGGATCAAGCCCCACATCAGGCTCCCTGCTCAGCGGGAAGCCTGCTTCTCCCTCTCTCACTCCCCCTCCTGTGTTCCCTCTCTGGCTGTGTTTCTCTCTGTCAAATAAATAAAATCTTTAAAAAAAAAAAAAAACCCCCACACACACAGTGGTAAAGAAAGACACCCACAGGTCCGCGGAGCAGAATGGAAAGTGCCAGGATACAGAGCCACACCATCCACGAACACTGCCCACGGAATAGTGCGTGGTATTTTAAATGAATGGAGGTAGAATGGGCCGTTCCATCAGGGAATTGGGACAATTGTGTATCCAGTTACAGTGGGGGAGAGGGGGACACATCAGGGGCAGTTCAGATCCCTACCTCACACCAGACCCTCCCAAGATCAGATAAAATATAATGTCTGAACATAGATCGCAAAACAATTAACAGCCCTGGAAGAAAATAAAGGAAGAGGTGTTTATCATCTGGAGGGAGAGAAATAAAGCACAAAACCCAGAAACCGTAGGGAACATAGTTTTGATTACATGAAACTTTTTAATGCCTTTATGATAATAAACCACCAGCAATAAGGGCGAAAGACTAACCACGGATCAGAAGAAAAATGTCCGTTTTTTTCTTAGAGCTCCTGTCTGTTCCAAATAAACAGTTCCTACAAATCAATAAGGAAAAGATAAACAACTTGACAGGGAAATGGCCTCAGGACAACAGTAGGCAATTTACAGAAAAATACATACAAATGGCTAAATGGCCAAGAAGCCAGACATGAGGGATGTGCATATCAAAATGTGTTATAATTTTTTAACAAACTGAGTTAAGAAAAATGGACTGTGGTCATTGCCAACAGCGGGGAGGACGCGGGAAAGCACACCTCTTCACCATTACCTGGTGGGGTTAAACAGGTGGGGTCTTTTTGGACGAATCTGTCAGTATCTTTACCGACTTACAAATGGATATACTCTTGGACAAGGAACATTTCCTACAGGAATGCCTGTCCCCAAGCGCACAGATACCCATGAGCAAGGGGGTCACTGCGGCGTGCCTTAGAGTAACAAGAAAGCCTGGGAAAACACACCTGTTCCTCCAAGGGGAATAAAAGCTATGAAGGAAGAAATACTGCTTAGCTTTTAAAGAGAATGAAGATCTGGAAATAAATATACAGAAAATGTTTAAGATAAGCAAGTAAAAATGGCCACAGAATCAGGGCTGGAGAGTGATTGGGTTTATGTAAAAACAGGAGCACAAGGTTTAAAACAATGTAATACATTTGTTACAATCTGTTAGAGGTCTGGTCCTCTGGGAGGAGAGAAATAAAACAGGCAATAAACAAAGATTCTCATGCTCAGAGAAACAAGAACCCTCTTAATATTTAAGCAATGCGTATGTATTCACAGACATCTTGCATCTAAATATTTCTACCTATTTGTAAAAGAAAATAGCCAACAAGTACATGAAAAACAAACAAACAAACAAACAAAAAAACAACAACCACTTACACAGAGCAGCCACTGAACAACACAAGTTGATGAATCCTCAAAAAAATCCAACACAGACCTACCATGTGGTCCAGCAGTCCCACTTCCAGGTACATGCCCCGAAATGAAAGCAGGGACTCAGAGACATGCTCGTACACCCATGTTCTCAACAGCATCCAGAGGGGTAAGGAGCCCCGGGGTCCATCGACAGGTGCATGGGCCAAGAGAACGTGCACCGTCCATACGGGGAGATAGCGCTCAACCACAAGGAGGAGTGGAGTTCTGCCACGCGCACGGCTCGGATGAACGCAAGAACATTATGCTAAATGAAATCAGCCAGCCACCCAAGAACAAGCACCGTATGATGCCATGAAGAGGCAGGGAGAGCTGGCGGATTTGCAGCCACAGAAAAGCAGGAGAGAGGTGAGCAGGGGTGCAGAGGGCGACAAATGGGGTGTGACCGCTCCACAGACACAATTTCTATTTCAGGCAAAAAAAAAAAAAAAATTATGGAAATAGGGACACCCGGGTGGCTGAGTCGGTTAAGTGTTTGCCTCAGGGCATGATCCCAGGGTCCTGGGATTGAGCCCCGGGTGGGGCTCCCTACTCAGCAGGGAGTCTGCTTCTCCCTCTGCCTCTCCCCTCTGCCTGCCACTCCCCCTGCTTGTGCTCTCTCTTGCATTCTCTCTGTCAAATAAACTAAATCTTAAAAAAAAAAAAAAAAAAACAAGGAAGGAAACTGAGGTTCATGGAAGGGAAGCGCATGCCGGACCCCTAAGGAGGCAGTCTGGGGCCCAGTGTGTGTGCGCACCATTCTCGCCGACTCCTTCCAGCCAGAGGGGCCTTACCATATTCTCAGACCGGCGCCTGAGACCCCAGAAAAGCTAAAAACTACCTTCCTCCCCCAGCGAATATTTGCTTCCCTTTAAGCACGAGAAAACTGCAACAAGTCAAATGGAAGCACTAAATACCAGACCAATAAAGCAAGTAAGAAAATACCCAGAAATTACAGTATGCCCCACCCCTGCAAAAAAAGGGCTCAGATGGGACATCACGTGATAACCTCCAGAGGTGGGGATCCATGGCAAGAGAGACCCCGAGCAAGAAGGACACAGTAGACATGTGACTCTGGGCACGGACTCCATCTGGACCTGAGGTTCTGCGGCCACGGAGCCACTGTGAGGGGGCACTCCCCGGGCAGGCGAGCCAAGGGTGGGGCACGTAGAGGGTTAACTGTCCCCAGCAAGGTGGGCAAACGCTGGCCTGGGAGGCACCCAGGAGACAGGCTACTCAGAGGGATGGAGCGGATGCGCACGAGGGTGCCATGTGGCTTCGGGGAGTGGGACGCCCTTCCTTAACAGGGAAAGGCCAGCAGCCGGTCGGCTCGTGCTTGGGGCTCTAGACAGGTTCAGGGCTCCCAGGCACCCCTCAAGGACAAGCTAGCCCCAAACCCAGACTCCCAACAGGTCTCAGCACTCCTGGCCCCCCACCAGGGAAGGTGTTCTCCAACTTCACCCTGATCCCACCCTCCAGCTCAGTGAAAAGACAACCTGGACACCTGGGGCAGGACCTCTTGGTGTCCCTCCCTAAGCCTGTCTTGGGGGAAAAGCCTCCTGGCTGGTCCCTCCTCCCAGACACTGATCCACTGAACCCCAAAGCCAGATGCCACACCCCACTTTAGCGGGTGATGAACCTGAGGCCAGGAGCTGGCAAGCCGCTCCCTCAAGAAAGCAGAGACCAGTCTGGAGCCACAGGTTCTCACGTCTCTGAACTGAGACGCAGCTCTAAGGACAAATTTGTTCGCTGCCGGCCCAGCCTCCGACAGCTCCCACTGTTCCGAACCCCAGTGGGAGAGCACGGCCGGCAGTTCGTGCCTGCTGAGCGGCCCCATCCGAGGTCGACCCATCGACGGGTGAGCGGGTAAGCAAAATGCACTCTGACCGTACGACGAGTACTGCTCAGCCTCAAAAAGGACAAGACCAGGGACACACGCTGCAGCGTGGATGGGCCTCGGAAACACCGAGGCTCCGTGACAGGCGCCACCGGACACGAACGGCCTACGTCTCATGACTCCGCCTGGAGAAACGCCCGGAACGGCAGCAGCTCTTTCTGCCCAGGGGTCCTGTCCCGGTGCTTTAATAAAATCACCTTTTTGCACAAAAAAAAAAAAAGAAAAGAAAAGAAAAGAAAGAAAGAAAGAAAATGTCCAGAACAGGCAACCCCATTGAGACAAAAAGGGGGCTGGGGAATGGGAAGCTCTTGTTTAATGGGTGTGGGGTTTTATTTTGGGGACACAGAAATGTCTGTCAATAGACTGAGTGACGGCACAGCACAGTGAACATCCCAATGCCAGCCAACAGTAGCCTTTCAAAAGGTTCATTTTATATTATGTGATTTTCACCTCAATTAAAAAAAAAATCATTTTAACACCTTTCACCTGGGACAGGCCTCGCGACTCCAGCCTACATTTCCTATCCTATTTCCTAGTCCTGACTATATTCTTCCAGAAGCTTCCATTGCCTTCTGGAGCACATCTAGACTCTGCACGGTGATCTGACCTCTTTCAGTGGCGGAGACCCCCCCCCCCGGACGTTGAGGACAGGACTCTGGGGCTGTGAGGCAGAGACCCCCAGGACCTGCTCCTCCCACGGCCGCACGAACAGCTTGTGTCTGCCTGTGTTCCCATCGACGCAGAACGCCCTGACAGCCGCACTTCACACGGGGCCAAAGGGTCACCACAGCAATGAGAGAGCGGATGGGGTGCCAGACAGGCGCTAACTGAGTGAGCGGTAGGAAGTAGCAGCATCCCGCTTTACAGAAGAGAAAACTGAAGCGCACGAGGTGGGCTCGGCTGGCCCATCCACGCGGCAAGCACCCAAGCGAATGTCGGCCCCTGGTACCCGGGCTCTGACCCCGCTGCTCATGACCTCAGCAGCCCCCACCGGGAGTCAGGACACTGGACTAGATATCCAAGGTCACATGCGGAAGAAAAATCCAGATCGTGTAAAAAGCGCTTGTGGACCGCTAGGCCAGAAAGGTCAAGGACCCCTATTACAGAACAGGCACCACATTTCGGTTCCCCCTGGCCCCACACCCGGACCACGGATGGCGCAAAGGGTTTCCACGACATCTCGCGCCCCGGAACTGCCCAGGCTGCGAGGGGGAAGGGACCAGTAAATGCAGTAAACAGAGAACAGCTAAGTAAGTCATCCAAAGTCAAATAGCTCCGAGCATGGAAACCCAGGCTGGTCTGACCCCAGAGCGCCCATTCTCAGCCCGAGCTGTGGGGCAGGCAGCCGTGCTGAGTGCCTCTCACCTGACGGCACCCCCCACCCCCACCGCAATGTGCAAATTCTACTAAATGCCTGAGCGGTGATACGGTGCGGCTGAAATTAAATGGGTTCCAAATGCTACAGGATCTCCACAGCAAATGTGGGATCACACGGGCTGACGGGGTAAATTCGTAGATTTGAATGGGGAGGGTTAAAAGCCCACGGGCCCTGCTCTGAAAACCAAGGGGTGGGGAAGGTGGGGGGGACCCTCTCTCAGTGGACTCCACACAGCATTTAGTTATGAACTCAGCACCCACCTGCTGGGCCCTTCCAGGGGGCACCTGTAGGAACCACCCACGGTAGTGGGGTGGGGGGGGTTCCCGGACACGTGGTCCTGTAGCAAGTGCTGTGGAGCCAGAGGGGAGAGGCCTGGGCCTGCGGAGCTGGGGAAGGCCATTCCCAGCACCGGGACCACTAAAACAAAAGCATTTCCGTGAGCTCACGGCTTCAAATTGCAACAGGAAGCAATCAGGAGAAATAATTAGCTAACAACTTACTGGCTCTACTCCGGACCAAGGCATAAATCTAGCATAGAAATATCTAGCCTAGAAAAGGGGCTTAACAGATCAAGAACAGTCAAAGCAGTTGGTGCAGAAGGAGTCCTCCTTCTCCTTCCATTTTAGGACTGGGCTGCCACATTAGTGAGTGCCATTGACACGTCTCCTGATGTTAAAATAATCAACCCTGGTTTTGCCTCCGACAGGACTGAACTCTACAGATGTGATTCCTTCTCCTTAGAGGCTCGAACCACAAAACGACAGGCATTCAATTCCAGCAACATCACCCCAAAAAATACAAGAAATCGGAAACAGCAACGAAGTGAAAAGCAACATTGCCCACAAGAAGCCTCACCTTTAAAACAAACATCTTAAAAAAAAAAAAAAAAAAAAAAAAAAAAAACTTTTGCCTCCGTGATCCAGGCATTTCCGGAAAGAAAAGCAGCAGCGTTGACCAGAAATACCAGATACTGTCATTCTTGTTGTCACCTTGTTTTGCTAGTATAGACATGGCCGAGAAATGTAAACATGCTCCCCAGGGAGATGAATTTGGGATGAACCCGCCAACATTCTGGAGGCTTGGGCTGGGAAGTAAAGGGACCTGAGGCAACTATCCCCTCTACGCCCCCCCCCAAACCTCAATGAAGGGGCCACAGCACTGGGAATGTGACCACAGCGTGTGGCGGGGACACCTCCCTGCAATGTCCCACACTGGAAATATTCAGGGAGACAGCTGTTTGCCTTAAGGAGGCCCAGACAAAGGGACCTGAGCTACCCACCACTACCCACCACCACCACGTCCCAAAATCTGCTACCAGCCCAGGGCTCTGTGGCCCTTGTCCAGTTTGGCCAGCCACACTCCAGAAAAACAAAACACTCACATCCGAAGAGAATGATTTAGGTAGCAAGAGATTTGCTTCAAAACCACATGGCAATCTCCAAATTAAAAGAACATGTGTAGCGTTTCAAGGCGCGCTTAGGTTTCCTGAGCCTTCCTGACCTCAACTCCACCCCTCGGGACACACCAAAAGTTGAAGAGAAAGGTCCCCAACCGTCGATCTCCCAAACGGTGTGCACAAGTGAGGGCACGAGCGCGCCTCCCGACCACGCCGGGCTCTGCGACCACGTCACCCCGCGCGGCAGCCCCACGAGGCCACCCCTGGCGTGGACGCCGGCCGGGTGCCACTGCGGGGGAGCGGAGAACAGGGGGCCCGGCGGCCAGACGGGTCCTCCCGGCACCTGGCAGGTGTCGGTCCGCTTGGACGCCGACAGCCTCGCGGACGGAAGCGGGCAGCGCAGCAGGCCAGGCCGCCCGGCGCCCGATCGGAGAACTTTCTCTGCAACTTCAATCAGTTCTCGGGGCTGGCAGGCCAGCCGCGCGGCCATCGGAAACCGGCTCGCCGAGGAGTCCCCGACGCAGGGCGGCGAGGCCTGTCTCTGGCCCGAAAGTCCCCGCTCCGCGCCGGCCCGCTGCCCGGGGTCCCCACGGTCCCGGCGCGGCCTCGCCCCGCCGGCTACACGCGGCCGCACTTCGGAGCGCGCCCCGGGCCGCGGGCAGGTGAGGACCCGCCCGCGCCGCACCTGGCGGGGTCGGCGCCGCCCGCGCGCCCTGCTCGCCGGCCCGGGACGCGGGGCCGGGCGCGGCCTTCCCGGGAGGGGCCGCGGCGGGCGAGACAAAGGGCCCGCGCGCCGTGCCCCCACCCCGGGCGGCGGGCACCCGCGGCGCGCGCCCCAACTCGCCCCCAACTTGCAAAGTCGCTTCCGCGCGCCGCGCACTTGGCCGCCGGGCCATTGTCCCCGCGGCGCGCGCCCACCTACCCGCGGCGGGGGCCAGGCTGCAGCAGAGCGCGAGCAGCAGCAGCCGCGGCGGCGCCGCCTCCATGTTGGCCGGGGCCGGGCGGGCCCGCGCGCGCTCACTCGGGCTCCATGGCGCGGCGGCGGCGGCGGCGGCTCCTCGCGCGGCTCCCGGCGCCTGCCGCCTCCCCGAGTCGGGCGCCGCGGACCAGGACGGCGGGGGAGGAGGGAGGAGGCGCGGGAGCGGAAGCCGCGCCGCGTCTCCGCCCCCCGCGCCGCCGCGCCCTCCCGCGGGCGCCCCCCGGAGCCTGCCGGCCGCCCTCCCCGCGCCCCCGCCTCCCCGGGGGGACTCCCCCAGGAGGCGGGGGCGCGGGGTCCGTGCGGGCTTGGCGGCCCGCGGGGGACGGGGGCGCCGCGGCCGATCGAGTCCCGGAAGCAGGTGTGTCACCTGTAGAGCCGCAAGGACCCGGCCTCTACCGACGGGGAAACTGAGGCACAGGGGGCGGGGCGTCGAAAGGGCACACCGCGGGGCCATTCTGGCGTCCGAAGCCAAGAACCCGGGTCCAGGTGTGCGCGCTTTCCCGCGACCGCCGCCACCCTGCAGGGTCCGGTCGCTCGGGGCGGCCCCAAGACACCTGTTCTCACCGGTGTGGGAGCCCAGGAGGGCGGAGGAAAGCTGCCGCGAGCCGGTCAGGGGCAGGGACAGAAGCGGATGACAGACAGAGGCGGGAGCCGCCGGGATGGAGAGTGGGGGTGAGCTTGAGGTTATTTTTTTTTAACTAAATATATACCCTCTATATTAGTTATAGTACACGAGCACTGAGCAGTAGACACGCTGTCCTTCCAAACATGCTTCTAGACCGGCAGAGGCAAAAAGCCCCTCCAGAATGGAAGACCTCGCCTCCGGTTCATAATGGAAGCAGGGTACCGAGCTCCCCCCATCCTCCTGGCGCTGTGCCCAACGGAGCAGGCAGCTCAGCTCTGAACCCGCAGGGCACCAGAGGGCCTGGAGGGGGCAAAGCATTGGCTCTGGGCGTAAGTTCAAACCCTGGCTCTACTGCTTCCTGGAACCGGTGTGCCCTTGGGCAGATCTAAATAGAACCTCTGGGATAGTCTTTCCTCCCCTGTAGGTATAGCAATGCCTACCTCATGGGTGCTGCAGCGGGAGCTAGCTGCTAACGCGCATGAACAACCACATGCCGAGGACATGCACGGTCTGTGTATCTGGGACAGCTTTACAAAGCTAGTGGTCAGGCAAAAGTCTGTCCTCCTGGGGCTTATGTTCTAGAGAGGGAGACTAAAATATAAAATAATAAAATTAAATTAAATTAAAATAATAAAATAAATAAAATGACAGGTAAATTTAAAACAGAAAAACAAAAACATTAACAGACTACAAGGGATGCCATGGAAATGGATGGTGTTAGACTACGATGTCTCGGGACATTGTGACTTAGAGAGGAAGGCACATGCGGGCCACAACTCAGGACCAGGTACTCTGAGGAGAGCAGCTCAGGCAGAGACAGCATGAAGGGTGAAAGCCCTGGGCAGGGGTCCCCCTGGATGCTGGACTGGTGGGAGGAAGCCCGAAGGCCAAGGCTGCAGAAGCTGCAGGTCGGGGTAGAAGGGGGCAGTGCTGCAGTAGAAGCTACTGGGCCTGGAAAAGGTGTCACGAGTTTATCACAAGAGCAACGGGCAGCCATCACAGGGGTTTAGGTAGCAAAACCTGTCTCCTTTCTGTTCCTCATGCAGGCCCCACGTAAGGTCCAGTAGCCCATCCTGCTGCCTCTCCTGGGGCCAGATCAGACTCCTGGTTCTTATAGCCTCTCCACTACCAACACCTCCCAAGCCCTGATGGGTCTCCCACTTCCTGCCATGACCCCCGTCAGCCAGAGCCCCTCATCTGCTCAAGAATCTGCTATGACTCCCATCTGAGAAGCCAAAGGCCTTATGGCACCTAAAGGCCGGATCCAGCCACATCTGTCCCTTTATCTCTCCGACTTCCGACTTGCTAATGCACTCTCTTTCCTCTTCCTCACCCTGCTCCAGCCACAGAGGTCTCCCCGCTGGTCCTCAAACACACAGACACACTTCTGCCTCAGGGCCTTTGCACTTGCTCTTCTCTCTGCTGGTACTCTTTTACCCCAGTTATCCAACTGATTTATTGCCTCACATCTTTAGCTCCTTAGCCAGGCCTTCCCTGGCGCTCTTTTGAAAAAGGTAAACTGCAGCCCCTCCACCACCCAGCCCGCCAGATACTTCCTGCTCTTATCCTTTGTTTTACTTTTCTCCTTGGCTCTGACCAACATCTGACATATGGTTGACTTACTTTTTTGCCCTCCACTAGAAGGGAAGCTGCAGAGAACAGAGATTTGTGTACCCCTTGAGTCTAGACCGGGAGATAGTAGGTACTCAATAAATGTTTTTTGCAGGACAAAATGAAGCAAAAACCTCTGACTTACGTTCATAAAAGGAGCACTCTGCTGAGTGGGGACAGGACAGGAGAGGAGAAGGGATACGGGATACTGGTCAGCATATGGGTCTCATGGCAGCAGCCAGGGGAGATGGGGGCTTGGACTGACAAGCTAGAGGGGTGGGCAGGAGGCTCCCGAAAAGTGAGAAGGAACTGGATTTAGCATGCTTTGGGAAAAGCTAATGGGACTCCCTAAAGGCACTGGGGAAGAGGCCCGGGCCTCCACTAAGGTGATGCCTGCAACAGCAGCTGGTCCGAAGTTCGAATCAAGGTTCTAGATCTGAGAAGGAGTAGAGAGACGCTAAAGACCCTATGGCCAGTTATACAGATGATTAAAAGGGAAATGAACCAGAGTAAAAGAACACACATTGAGATTCTTAATTCTCAAGGAGGGAGAAGGAAAGCTTGACTCCCTGAGCGGAGAATTTAGTCATACCGGGCCAGGGATGGCGGGGCCGTCAGCGGCTGCGGGCGTGCCCCACAGTTTCCTGGGCTGCCCCTGAGATGCCAAAGCTGAGGAAGAACCAGAGCCCCACGTCCTAAGAAGGAAAGACTGAGTCCCACGTCTCAAGACATCAGAGCAAGATCCTAAGTTGTCTGGCTCCTATCAGAACTTTAGAAAAGTCATTCTCAGAGAGCACAGGAGAATTAATCCCTCTCTGATTCTGCAGGATTCTGTTCTCACGAGAGAACTAATTTTTAGACTCCTCACTCATGTAAGAAGCAATGTGCTAAGCCCCCACTTCCCCACAAGACTGCCTGTCACAGCTCATCACTCGATCTTTTCTCAGGCCTCCCATTTGGAAGCGTTCACTCTCAGTTCACCCCTCAGATGTAAGTTCCATCCCAATGAGGTAACAGGGCTCAGCACCTGTCAGATCTAATCGTTTCTGGGGACAGGGGCTCAACTGGGGTCCATATAGGGCCCATCAGAGGATGACATCTCAGCCTCGTGACACTCGGGGAAAAGTGCCTTTTTGGTTTTCCTCCCAGTGGGAACAGGCTGACTCTGGGGAGAGTTATTCTGGGCACGAGAGCTCTCCTGCCCGGCAGGCCTGGCCACTGTGATCAGAGTTGTGTCTTGGGTTCCCTGTGTTCCGGGACTCTCCCTGTCACAAGCATCCTCCCAATGGCTACTCAGTAGAGTCGTGCAGTGGGAATGTCACTGAGCCCCGCAAAGGGCCAGAGGCACAGTGAGAGGCCAGAGGAGCCAAGCAGGAAGATCCAAGGTCAGGGAGGAGTGGGCCAGCTCTGCAGACTCTTGCAGGCCTTTCCCTCTCTGAGTGAGGGGGTCCCCGGGGCGCCAGGAGCGTAGAATCTGGTTTCCGTGTCATGGAACTCTCTGCTACTATGTGCGAAATACACAGCAGGGGCAGGAGAGCAACCTAGCCGGCCGGTGGTGGGGCCGTCGCGGGGTCCAAGTTCAAGATGTGGGGACTGGGGTGGCAGCAGTGGAGACAGTGAGAAGTAGTTGGATTCTGGGTCTCTCTGAGGGGAGAGAGGACATGAAGAGCAATATCAAGGCTAAGAGAAGGAGTTAAGGATGTTGTCAAAGCATCTGGCCCGAGTACCTGGAAGGCTGGGCTGCCATTCACTGAGATTGTAAGTGGTGCTGAATGAAAGGCAAGAGACCCCAGGCTCACAGTGTGGCGTCCCGCCTTGAACTTGTCTAGCTATTGATTTCCCAGTGGAGAAGTAGAATGGGAGGGTCTGGGGTCCAGGGAGGAGGGCTGGGCTGGGCATAGAAAGGTGGGATCTTCAATGTTAGGGATGGATCCTGGAGAGGCATCCAAGCCAAAAGAGGTCCAAGGTGGCACACTGGGGCCTCCAAGCTCAGAGGGGCTCCCAGAAGCCAGAGGAGAAAATGAGTGGAAGGCCAGGGCCAAGTATGGGCCTGCCCGGATGAGTAGCCTGGGAATGGAGACTTGGTACCCCGACTCAGCAGATGGCTGCTTATCTGTGACCTTGAGGAGCTATTTAGAAATGCACGTGGCCCACATTCACCTGGCTTGTCCCCCCGAGTCAGCTTTGCAATGTGCGCTTAGTTGAACACGGAGGACCCCACCAGTGGGGGCAGAAAGCCCCTGGGCCCACACACCTGGGTGGAAACTGAGGCAGCTGCCGCAACTCTCAGGTCACTCTCAGGTGCAGTGAGGTCCCTGGGTCACTTCTGGTCCCCAAAGCAGCATTGGTTCACAGCTGCAATTCCAGTGCTGGCTTAAGGATCAAAACTAGTGTTCATTCAGAGTCACTGCTTCTCCCTTCCTCCAGCTGGACTGGGCGGGGGTCAGGGGAGCCCCAGCAGGGAGGGCCAGCTGGCCTCTGCTCTCCTTGACCTTTAATTTATCAGGCATGGAGCAGGCACGTGGGGAACCCGGGGGAAAAGTACAAAGCAGGCCCTGCACTGTGCCTGCCACCTAAATGTAGAAAACCCCTCTTGAACCCATCAATGTTGGATTTCTTTTTTTTTTTTTTTTTTTTTTTTTGAGTAGAGGAATTTTCCTGAATAGAAAGAGACAAAAGAGATATCCTGGCTGATCATATCCTGCTGAAAAAATAATTTTGAGGATATTAAAAGTCACGAGCATTTTTTAAAGTCACATATTTGAGACAGAGACAGAGCAAGCAAGAGAGAGAGAGAGAGGGTGCACGAACAGGGGGAGGGGATGAGGGAGAAGCCCACTCCCCGCCGAGCCCACAGTCCTATGTGAGCTGGAACAGAGAGTAGGAGCTTAGCCAACTGAGCTACCTGGGTGCCCCACAAGCATTTATTTATTAATTTATTTATTTTTTTACGGATGTGACAAACTGTGTTTGTAGGAGAATTTTCCTAGGAGATCTTTTCCAAACTATTTGGTTTAGAAACACCATATGTCCTCAATATTTATATTTTTGGCAAATGTGGCAAAACCTTAGCAAATTTAGAACCTGGGTAATAAAATTCTGGGTGGTCACTGAAAAAAAAAGTTGTAAATGAGGCCACAGACTACGGAACACAGTGGAACACAGTGTTCTGTCCTAACATCGGGAAGGCAGCGCCGCAGAGAAATGTTTGGATTCGCCCAAGTTCTGGGCTGGAATCAGGTAACCAGTCAGGTGAGCTCACCTGACCTCTGCACCTGACCTCTGTCCTGAGGGGGATGGACAGACTGGAAGGGTGCAGTCAGGGTCCCTTAGAGCTTGGAGCCCCAGGCAGGATGGGCCTTCCTGTTTTGTTTGAAGCCGTCAACATCAGGCAGAAGTGGGGTGGAAGTCCCCCAATAACTCCACCCCGCAAAAGACACCACTGCTCAGAACAGGCATGGCACCTGCCTAGCGTCACACAGCGGGAAAGTGGCCAGGCTGAAATTTGAACTCAGGCCTCCCGGCTGTGCCGTGGCACTCCTCCTGCCAGGCTGATCCGCTTCCTTGCACGACTACCTCTCCTTCCCCAGGACCTCGCCTCCCACCAGGACCCCTCCTGACACTCACCCTTTTCCAACTCTACCAGCTCAGCTTCAACCCGCAGCAAGGCTCTGACCTTCCTAAGAAAGCACAACCCAACTCACCATTCCCTTGCATTCTTTCCTCTCCGGCCCCTCAGCTGCTAAGTCTCTCCAACCCACCGTCTACACTCGCACCACCTCCTGTCCTCACTTCCTGCTGATTCAATCCTGCCCCTGCTGTGATCCCAAAGGCCATCCCTACTATTTCCTGCGTCTAGACTCTGTAGCTTCCTCCACCCCAGGCCCCCCTCCTATGCCTCCTTGAGTCCCCTCCAGCCCCCCTTCAGTGGCTCCCCTCTCCCAGTCCCAGCCCCTCCTGCCACACACACCCCTCCTCGCTGGCCAGACACAGATCCCCTAAACTGGCCACAGTCCTCCCGGGCCCTGGCCCTCTGGGTCTAGTAGCTCTCCTTTTGCAGGCATGATGGTCACTGGGTGAGGCTGAGAGGGCTCAGAAAGGGACAGAGGGAGGGGCAAAGAGAGAGTAGGTGCTGCAGAAACTCTGTGTGGGGAGACCCCGACCAGCCATTACTGAGGGGATACCAGGTGAACTGTGCCCTCACTGAGGGTCAGCTGGGACGGGCAGCCCTGGAGAGGCCGGGGGGAGTAGGTGACAGGCTATGTGCATGGAATGCTGACTCCCAGGTGTGGGGCCAGGTGCAGCCGGTTTCTGGGGTGCAGAGGGGAAGGGGATCTGTAGGTAGGCAGGCTGTAGGGGCAAGTACCCAGACAGGGTGTCCCCAGCTGGACTACTGCACATTGTCCCTCAGGGCCCTCCAGGAGCCCAACTCGGGCCTCAATCCCTCCCTTCCTGCAGGACACACTCCCTCCCAGTAGAATCCTGGGATGTGGACACCACGGGAGCGGTGATAGGAAGGCAAGTCATCAAACGTACCCAGGACAGGAGGCTTTGCCTGGGCCAGGTGGAGGAGGGCGTGGGCCTCAGGGCTGCTTGTGGTTGAGGGCACACCCAGGGGGTCTTGTGTCCCTGGTAGTCCCAGGAAGGCCCCTCTGTCCCCCTGCTGAGGTCTCAGAAGCAGCAGCAGCGCCTAGGCTCTGGGGGGAGTGGCCTCAGAGGGTCAGCAGAATAGCTGGGCCTGGCGTTGAGGCTTGCCATACACTTGCTGGAGCGTCAGGGCGGCAAGCACACAGAACCCTTACGGAGCTGGTGAGTGAGACCCTGGGCTTGCTCGCCCCTCCCCGGGCCTTGCTTGGCCCTTGGCCTTCGTAGTGCAGGCGGCGAGGCTGAGAGCCTGAGGCTTGGGACTGCCTCCTGTCAGTGTCCCCTCCCAGGCCAGGGTCACACGTCCTTCCTGCTTTTCTGTGATTCTCTGACCAAAGATCACAGCGGGCAGCAGACAAGGGCACGCTGTGCCTTTGATGTGCGGCCCCTGCCTCCCAGTGCAGACTGTGTACCACCCCGTTTCTTCCCTGCAAGGAGGAAGCAGACCACAGGCCTTCTCGGTGCTCTCCCTGTGCCAGGGGCTGCAGGGCGAGCTCTCCAGGAGTCCTGCGGAGCCCCAGGCCTCCTAACAGCCTTTCAAGGAAGGTCTCACTTATTTATGCTCATTTTACAGAGGGGGAAACTGAGGCCAGGGACAAGGTGGGTGACTTGACTGAGGTTCCTCAGTGAGTAAGGGATGGAACGGCAGGGTCCCTTATTTCTCCTCTCCACAAGGCTCTGCGTCCTTTCTGGAGAGAAGCCCTTGAGGCCACTCACTCAGGGTTGCCTCCAGGCGCTCCGGGTCCTCTGGCCTGCAAGTAAGCCATGCGGCCGGGAGGGGGCAGCAGCAGCCCGCCCGGCCTGGCTCTTCTGGGCGCGCCCGGGGAACCAAAGAAACCCCTCTTGCGAGGGCGGACACCCCCCTCCCCACCCCCCAGAGAAACCCCAGCACACACTAGATGTTGTCAAGGTAAGAGGAAAGAGCGCAGGCTCCCTGATCAGTGGACGCTGCTGGACTGCCTGCATGGGCAAGTTGGTGACCCCCACCCCGCCACCTCCCCACCGCTGTCCCACCGGGGCCTCGGTTTTCTAGTCTGTCCTAATGGGGATAATCACAGCTGCTGGCTTGGCTGTGTTGGGGATTGAGATAACCAGGTAGCCAGACCTGGAAAAATCTTGCCTGGACGCCTAAGGTTCCCATTAGTTACTAAAGGGGTGTGGTAGAAAGATCCTCAAAAGAAGGGGGGGCACCTGGGTGGCTCAGTTGGTTAAGCGACTGCCTTCGGCTCAGGTCATGATCCTGGAGACCCGGGATGGAGTCCCACATCGGGCTCCCTGCTCGGCGGGAAGCCTGCTTCTCCCTCTCTCACTCCCCTTGCTTGTGTTCCCTCTCTGGCTGTGTTTCTCTCTGTCAAATAAATAAAATCTTAAGAAAAAAAAAAAAAGAGGTTGGCGGGGAGAGAGAAAAACAAAGTTACTGGTGGGATTCAGAGGGCTCCCAGCAGGCGGGGTGAGCAGCCAGGACGGGGGGGAGTTGGTGGGCGGCTGGGCTTCCTGCATGTGCCCGAAGGAGGGTCCTGGGTGTCCAGACTTGAACCTCATGACACCTGGGTAGGTGCCCTTCAGGACCGGGCCACTCCAAGTCTCCCCACGCTGAGGACCTACACATCTGGAGATCTGTAACAGCCCCTGAGCCTCCCCGTCACCCCATGCGGGCAGACTCTGGTGTCTCCACTTTGTGATAAGAAAACAGGCTCAGGGAGGCTGAGCGCCTGGTCTGGAGACCAGCCTGCCTCAGCCAAGGATTCCAGGAGCTGGGATTTATGGGGGTGAGGGTTGCACCCCCCCAAGTCCTGCACAAACCTGCACTAAAGGCTGTCCAAGTGATCTCTGCAGGTTCAGGGAGGTGAATATCCTTCCAAATCCCCTCCACCAAGGTGAGCGGCTGCTGACACACACTTTGAGGGCTGTCATTCCTCATGTCTGCCCCTGGGCAGGTCTGCCAGATTCCCTAGAAAAAACTCCAGGCAGAGCTCCAGTGTCAAGGCAGTCGCCCAACCAACCGACCCACCCAGGTGCCCCCGAGATGACATTTTTACCGCAAAATTGTGGTCAGAAGCTCTGTTTCGGGCCGAATGACAGGCCAGACATCCAGGAGGCACCTCTTGAAACGGAACATGTAAAAATACTGAAACGATAGTAATTTTTTTTTTTTTAAAGATTTTATTTATTTGACAGCGAGAAACACAGCGAGAGAAGGAACACAAGCAGGGGGAGTGAGAGAGGGAGAAGCAGGTCTCCCGCCGAGCAGGGAGCCCGATGCGGGACTCGATCCCGGGTCTCCGAGATCATGACCTGAGCCGAAGGCAGTCGCTTAACCAACTGAGCCACCCAGGCGTCCCATGAAACGATAGTAATTTTTAAAAACTTTTAAAAAAAAACTTTTAAGGCATGGTGGAATTGGCAGGACAGTACGAGACATCTTTCAGGCCAGACATAAAAAGAAAATCATATTTGTATTTTCGAGACACCTGGCGCGTTGAGCACTGATCATAGCCCTAATGATACTGGGGAACTATTATTCTAGAGTTTTGATGTGTGAATACAGATATCACAGCTCTATTTTTTAAAGAGCTGCCATTGCTTGGAGACGTGTACAGAAGTATTTTCAGATGGAAGAGTGTAATGTCTAGAATTTGCTTCAAAACCATACTGAAGGTAGGTGGGCTTCAAAGTTGGCCATGTCCTTAGTTCAGTGGAATCATAGCATTGTTCTTTGTATATTTGTGTATATTTGAATTTCTCCATTAAATGCAAACATAATCATGGAGGACTGCAGCTGTGGGAATGAGAGGGAGAAGACTTCCTTATGTTGACCTTGGCTTTGAGTAGAGCAGGAAAAAAAGGAAGAGAGAAGTCTCCCTGAGACTGTCTCAGCATGGCGCTCTACTCACAGGGGCTTAGAGCAAGAAGCCACATCAGTTTGAAGTTGAAGGTCCCCAATGGTCCCCACCCCCATCTAAAGTGGTCCCTATTGGTAGAGCTCCACAGAGCCTGGCAAGGTCAAGGAAACTCGGGAGCAAATGTGCTTCAGACCGAACCCTCAAAGGCTTCCTGCTAATCAAGTTGTGGAACTCACAGAGCCCATCAGGAAACGAAGCACCATGAGCAAGAATCAGCAAGAAAAGCAAACTGTGGTCCTGAGCCATAAAAGCTGCAAACTCTCAAGTTCCAGAGAAAGTTCAGTTATGAACCATTAAAAAAAAAAAAAAGCCTTCTACAAATGTTTCAAGAAATAAAACAGGAGGCGCCTGGGTGGCTCAATCCGTTAACTGACTCTTGATTTCGACTCAGGTCATGATCTCAGGATCGTGAGATCGAGCCCCACGTTGGGCTCTACACTGAGTGGGAGCCTGCTTAAGAGTCTCTCTCTCCCTCTTCCTCTGCCCCTGCCCCTGCTTGCATGCCCTGACTCTCAATAAATAAACAAAAAAATCTTAAAAACAACAACAACAAGATATTGAAAGTATGACAAAGAAGCAAGAAACCATCACATTTTCAGAGAAATTACAGAAATAGACTAAAGAAGGATTCCGGAAATAAAAATTATCGCTGCAACCGGGAACCGAACGACCAGGTTAAGGATTTGACAGGATCGGTGAATGCTCTGGAGACAGATGGAAGAGATTAGCTGGAGTGTAGTGCAGAGAGGCAAACCGGTAAAAAGGAGACACTCAGGAAGTTCCTCAGAAGGTTACACCCTGCGCCCACATTCCCAGGCATCTGCTCAAGAGAAAGGAAGGGAAAAGTGCACTCGAAAACGTGCACATGAAATTTCACAGCGGCATTATTTGTGATCGCCCCAAAGTAGAAACAACCCAAATGTCCCGAGGTCCAGAATGCGGTGTATCGATACAAAGGGATATTATTTGGCAATAAAAAGGAATGCAGTGCCGATACACAACAACAGGAGGAAGCTCGAAAGGGTTAGGATAAGTGAAAGAAGCCAGGCACAAAAGACACATATTGTAGGATTCTGTTTATTTGAAACAGCTAGGAGAGGCAAATCCCTAGAGACAGAGAGCCGACTGGAGGTTGCCAAGGGCCAGCGGGGACGGGAGGATGGCGAACAGCTGCCGATGGCCGTGGGGTTTCTTCTCTGGGGGATGGAATGTTCTAGCATCAGCTGAAGAAGTGGTTGCACAACTCTGTGAATGTACGAAAAACTATTATATTCTTCACTTGAAATAGGTAATCTGTATGGGACGTGAATTATAGCTCAACAAAGATTTTCATAAAAGAGATGAAGAGGCACAGGGTGTGAAGGGGGCGGACAAGATCTCAGAAAGCATCAGCCTGCAGGAGGAAAGCCGCGGAGGGCAGGGGCTGATGGTTGAGAGTTTGCAGCAGTTTGTTTGTTTGTTTATTTTTAAGATTTTACTTATCTGACAGAGAGAAACATAGCTAGAGAGGGAACACAAGCAGGGGGAGTGAGAGAGGGAGAAGCAGGCTTCCCACTGAGGAGGGAGCTTGATGTGGGCTCGATCCCAGGACTCTGGGACATGACCTGAACCTCAGGCAGATGCTTAACAACTGAGCCACCCAGGCGCCCCAAGTTTGCAGAAGTTTAGAGGAGTGAACATGGTGATCATGGACCCAAGTTCCTTGGATTCAAGAAACCCAGAGAATCCCAAGCAGGACTATTTATCTATCATCTATCTATCTATATATCTATCTATCTATCTATCTATATTTTTAAAGATTTTATTTATTTATTTGTCAGAGAGAGAGAGGGAACACAAGCAGGGGGAGTGGCAGGCAGAGGGAGAAGCAGGCTCCCAGGAGCCTGATGCAGGGCTGGATCCCAGGACCCTGAGATCATGACCCGAGCCAAAGACAGATGCTTAACCGACTGAGCCACCCAGGCGCCCGATAAGCAGAATTTTTTTTTTTAAGACGGGAATAGAAAAAAAGAAATCCATACCAAGACACATAGGGATACATTCAGGGTGAGTCAAGAGACAGAGATCACATAGTCATTGAACAAGGAAAGTTTACACTAAAGAATAAAATAACAGGGAGGGAAGTGATGGGGAATGGGGAGCAGGAAGTAACGAGAACTCCAAAGAACACAGGAGCAGCAGATACAAGGACTGAGGCAAAGGGCCCAAAGATGATCCCCAGGCGGAAATCCAGCCCTCACCAAAGAGGGCAGAAGATGCTGGAGAAGTCACCGCATCCCCTGGAAATCCACCCAGGAGTGCCAAGGAAGCCTGACCCGCTGGTGGCCCTCCTGGAGGAAGCTGCCCAGGGGGGCGGGGGGAGCAGGGCAGGAACACAAAGAAGCCGGACAAGCAGTGGCTTCTCTGTCGCCTGCCCAAGAGTGAGACCCCAGGACAGGAGTGCTCCCAGAGGCGGCCAGAGGGAAGGACAGAATGCCTACGGGCTCGGGCTAGGGCCGGCCAGCCTGGAGTGGGGGTGGCGGGGGAGGACCTCAGAGCAGAAACACCTGCACCGCACATCCCAGACCCAGCAAAACCGTCTTCCAGCTTGGGGCCAGAGAAAGCCCTTTTCAGACAGAAGCGAAGAGAGTTTGCCAACACACCCTCAGTAGAGACGCCTCTTGAACACGTTCTTTAGGGGAAAGGGAGGCGACAAAATGCTAAACGTTTGGTTAAATCGAAATAAATGCACGCAGTAGTGGTAGCATCAGCTGTGTGTGCCGGAGGAAGCCACGTGCGCCTGAGAAATAGGGGTTTCTTTGTTTCTCTCAGTTATCTAGACCAGTGTGGACCCACGGATATCGGTTTTGTTCTTTGGATCATAATCACATGCTGCCCTGTTTTATTTTGTGAGGACAGCTGTTGCAGCTCTGTACTTGGCGCCCACCCCTGGAATACGACACCACCCCCCACCCCCACCCCATGTTTCCCCAGTGTCTGGCCCCTTAAACACTCAGGGACCGTCTTCTATTTTCCCTGCCCCAGAGTTAGAATCATCGGTTCCCCCAGGAGCCCTCGCTCCTTTGATGAAAGAATGGTATTTAGAAACCACGATCTGAGTACTAAGTCTGTCCTGTTTCATCTTGTTTTTTATTTTAATTTTTTATTTGTTTACTTATTTTTTTATAGAGAGAGAGACCATGCACAGCTGCAGGGTGGGGAGGGGCAGAGGGAGTGGGGGAGAGAGAATCCCAAGCAGGCTCCATACCCAGCGGGGAGCCCAACATGGGGTTCGATCTCATGACCCTGAGATCGTGACTTGAGCCTAAATCAAGAGTCGGACGTTTAACCGGCTGAACCACCTAGGCACCCCTGTATTTTAATTATTTTAAAATTTTTCTATCTTGGGTTTTCTTTCTATTTAATCATATTACCTACCAAAAAGAGAGAGTGAGATTTACTCTCTGCTTTTCAATATGCCTATGTATTGTTTCCTTATTTTATCTAACTGCATTTTGAGTACACATTTAATTTTTGGAACAATTTCCAATTAGGAGTTACCGAAAGAGTACAAAGTGATCATATGTGGTCCACACCTGGGTTCCCGTGTTATTCACATCTGACGTTAGCAGGATCACAATTAAGGAACTGATAACATTTTTAGTATCTGAAGTTCACACTTTATTCAGACGTCCTGCGCGCGCGCGTGTGTGTGTGTGTGTGTGTGTGTGTGAGAGTGATGCAGGCTCTGTGCGAAGCATGGAGCTCAATGCAGGGTACTACTCTCCACCTGGAAATCAAGACCTGAGCTAAAAGTCAGATACCTAGGGGCGCCTGGGTGGCTCAGTGGGTTGAGCATCTGCCTTCTGCTCAGGTTGTGATCCCAGGTACCTGGGATCAAGTCCCACATCAGGATCCCTCCTCAGTGAGGAGCCTTGCTTCTCCCTCTGCCTGCCATTCCCCCTGCTTATGTTCTTTCTCTCCCTGACAAATAAAATCTTTAAAAAAAAATAAAAGATTCAGATGCCTAACCGACTGAGCCATTCTCTCTCTGTTTCCACTGTACTTTTTGGAAGGCAGTCCCTCGGTGCAGCCTCCATGTAAGGAAGGACGAGGTTCTCCACCTCTGTGAGAGTGGGGCATCTGCATAAATTATTTAGAATTCTTCTGAGTGGGACACTGAACCCCACCCCCCGCTCCAATTTACTTGGTCATTTACTTATATCACTCATGGATATTTACTTTATACTTAGGGTTTAGTTCAATACTATTTTACTTGTTTTTTTGCTCAAATTTCTTCAGCTTCGGTCATGGGGAACCCCTTCAGTGGGCTCCTGTGTTCCTTCGACAAGCACCCTACATTAGGAGTACTCTATAATTGTTTGTATTATTTTCAGCATTTCCCTACTTGTTGGCTCGGCAAGGTCCTTCAGGATCCTCTGGTGTATTCCCCGCCCAGCCCTAGGGTCAATCACTTAATCAGTCCTCCAGGGAGCCTTGTTCCTTTTATTTTACAAAGAATGGTATTTAGGGGCACCTGGGTGGCTCAAGGGGTTAAGCAAGGGACTCTTGATCTCACTCTTGATCTCGGCCCTGATCTTGATCTCAGGGTCGTGAGTTCAAGCCCTGTGTTGGGCTCCATGCTGAGTGTGGAGTCTACTGAAAAAAAAATGGTATTTAGAAACCAAGACAGAGGGTGAGGTGCATCCTTCTCTCTCTCTTTTTTTATGTTGGTTATCTGGGGCTTTCTAGCTGTTTAATCATTTCAGCTAAAAAAGAGAGAGAGAGGATGACTTAACTACTTTTTCTGTTACATTTATACATATTTTTTCATTCTTTTAGCTGCATCTTTTATTTTGTTCCTTACATTTTTAAACTGGAAATACAGTCACATGGAATTCATGAGATACAAAGAATAGTTGCATTTTATATGCAAATTTTAAAATATTTTATTCATTTATTTGTTTGTTTGGGTTTTTTTGAGAGAAAGAGTGAGAGAGAGCACGACAGGGGAGAAGGTCAGAAGGAGACACAGATTCCCCATGGAGCTGGGAGCCTGGAGTGGGACTTGATCCTGGGATTCCCAGATCATGACCTGAGCCAAAGGCAGGCGCTTAACCAACTGAGCCACCAACAGAGGGAAAAATTTTTATCTTGCTTTTTTTTTTCACCTGATATTATGTCCTGAGCATCTCCCTATATTCTTAGCAGTTCATCTCAGGCATCATCTTTATTTTTATTTATTATTTTAAAGATTTTATTTATTTATTTAAGAGAGCGAGTGAGGGAGGGCATGAGCCGGGGGGAGAGCCTGAGAGAAAGGGAGAAGTAGGCTCTCCGCAGAGCAGGGAGCCGGACGCGGGATTCGAACCTAGCACTCTGGGATCATGACCCGAGCCAAAGGCAGACACCTCACCGACTGAGCCACCTGGGGGTCCCACCATCATTTGTAATAGCTGCTTCGTAATTTTGCCATGGAAATGCTACAACTTACTTAAGCATTCTGCATGCCATCTAGACTTCTCCATGTTTTCACCGTTGGACCTAATAGGGCAGCTGACACCCCCGGGCGTGCATCTTCGGGTCTCTGTCATGGACTCAGATGGCAGTATGCATGAGAACTACCTGGGCCAGACTTTGCCAAGACTCTAGGTTCTGAATGTAGCTATGACACGGGGCTGGACGTTGAGAAAGACGTGGGGGTCAGGCTGAGACGAGGCGTGGTACAGAAATTACAGCTCCTGTGTGCCCTGTGTGTGTAGGACTTGAATGTTTCTTCTATATATGAACCTGGCATTTATTCATCCCATATTTATTGGGTACCTACTGGGTGCCAGAAACTGTTCTGGGACCTTTGGATTCTAAAAAACAACCCCTGATGTCATGGAGCTTACACGTTAGAGGGGGTGAGACAGATAATAATACATAAATTTTTATAATATGTTCAAAAATTATGAAGAAATAAGAAAATGTGAAGCAGGGTTAAGAGATCAGGAGAATATAAGGTGGTCAGGAAAGATCTCACCGAGAGGGCAGACTAAGAAGCAAAGGCTAGAAGGAGCAGAGAGGATGGGGTCAAGAGGACCTCTGGAGGAAGAACATTCCGGACAGAAAGAACAGCCGATAAGTTCTTGGGTTGAAAATGTACCTTTTAAAATTTTATTTTGTTTTGTTTTTATTTTTAAAAACTTTATTCGTTTGAGAGAGTGTGCAAGCCCACAGGCAGGAGGAGCAGCAGGCAGAGGGAGAAGTGGGCTCCTTGCTCATTGGGGCTCCATCCCAGAACCCTGGGATCACGACCTGAGCCAAAGGCAGACGCTTAACCGACTGAGCCACCCAGGCGCCCCCCAACATTGTTTTCAATGCTCACAAATCTCTTTAATGTCTGGACCCTCATATCTGTGCCTGCATTCGGTGTATTGCAGAATGTTGTCTGGGTTGAGTACGCGCTGAAGATGGGCCCTCACGTGTTCACAGAGCTGGAGAGAGAAGAGTGTGTCGGCAGCCTTTTCCAGTAATTGTGGCTGGTCTCTCTGTTTCTTCGCAAAGGTTACCCACAGTGTGGAATTGAGAAGCACGCGAATAAGCATTCCGAGCATTGTAGCGTTAAAGTCCAGTGGGGTTAAGATACTCTCACGGCAGACGGTATTGTCCTAACCCCATAGTGGTCCTGGAAGTGGGGCGTTATTGTTAAACAATAGGAGGGAGAAGCTAAATCCTATGGGGCCGGCTCAGCACCCAGCCGGTGGGCAGGGAGGATGGGCATGAGACAGAGCACGTAAGCCGGAGGCGGACGCTAGGTTCAGCGGTCACCCGTGGTGACTTGGAAGATCAGCTGTATCCCTAGAGAGCCTGCGGGCCCGGGGAGAGTGTGGGAACCAGGGCGCTAACAGCCGCTTTTAGCCAAGTGTTGGAGGGAAGTGATAGGCTCAGGCAAAAAGGAACCTATTTTCAAGCAAAACGAATAAAATAGTAAGAGTCTGGAAATTTGGAGCCTTGCGGATTAAGAAAGTCCAATTGCTTCTAGACAGTTCGTAGCCTGAAACAAGGCCACCAGAGGTTAGTAAGCTCAGCTCCGGGAGGGAGACCAGGCTCTGCGAGAAGGAGCAGCTCCGGCAGGTCAGAGGACACGGAAATGGAATCCTGGCTGAGCGTGTTTAGGAAAGCGCTGTGGGTATGGCTACTGGCTCAGGCAAAGATCCTGAAAACAAATGGGACAGAAGTTGGCCTCTAATGCTTAGAGGGAACTGTTTTTCCAAGGAAGTCATGAGACCAGACTTTAAAACCCTACACAGGGATACTGGCTGACTCAGTCGTTAAGCGTCTGCCTTCGGCTCAGGTCATGATCTTGGGGTCCTGAGATGGAGCCCCACACTGGGAGCCTGCTTCTCCCTCTCACTTTGCTGCTTCCCCTGCTAGTGTTCTCTCTCTCTCTCTCTCTGTCAAATAAATAAATAAAGTCTTCAAAGTAAAAATACGATAAAACCCTATATAGTTGGAGCATCAAAACAGAAGTCGCCTGGGGCACCTGAGGGGCTCAGCCTGTTGGGCGTGTGACTCGTGGTTTCGGCTGGGGTCATGATCTCAGGGTGGTGAGATCAAGCCCTGGTCAGGGCCTCCATGCTCAGTGCAGAGTCTGCTTGAGATTCTCGCCCTCTCCCTCACTCTCTCTCAGAAATAAAATATACAAAACCAAACCCAAAACTGAAAGTGACCCGTAGGCCCGCAAGCTTGTACCCGTCAGGACGTTAACTGCCAAAGCTGGACATCCCCCACGGAGGGCCTCGTCCCCAAGGGCACACCTCAGAACTGGCTGCAGGGGACAGTGGCCAGGGAAGACTCCCAGAGGCTGGGCCAGCACTGCTATCCTGCCACCCCTACCCCATCTCTACCCACCTTTCCCCTTCTGGAAGTTCCATCCTTCACAGCAGGACGTTTCCAGATCTGACTTGCAGATCTCTGCTCTCTTTCGTGTTAATTTCCATTTTCATTATAATTTTGCTTTCTGTTCTCAGCTTTTCCATCGGATCTTTCAGAAGGTTCTTACCTGTGACTATTGTTTTCTTTAAATTTCCTCTTTTTGAACTGTTAATGTTGGAAATGATGTCTTTTTGGTTTGGGAAAACTGTCCACAGCCTATGTGCACTGGCTTGGAGGCTCCTGTTAGTTTCTCTCGGCCTCTTCTGTGAGCTCGGACTCCGGGGGAGCCCCCTTGTTCGGCGTGGCCTCACTCCCTCCAGGTACTGAAGTCCACAAGCCGGCTGCCATTGTTTTCTTTGCTGTGCAAATGTGCAGGTTCCTTTGGCTTCTGGTAGGGCAGATTTTGGGGTTCTGCAGTGCACCCCGACAGACCGTCCCCCACATCCGTCCTCCCCCGGGGCTGAAGCGCTCATTCCCCAGGCACTTCGACTGTGGGCGGCCAGCTGCTCTCAGTGGAGTCCCTCTCCTGAACTTGATCTTGGACAATGAAAGCCACGTGTCCCAAGGTCACAGCCCCTTCCTGGGGCGGCTGCATGCAATGACTGACTGATGTGAGGGCATAAAGGCTCAGGCCCCTGTCCCCACTGCAGAGAGCCCTGAGGCTGTGCTCCGGCAGTCCGGCTGCCTCTTTTGTCCAGTTCTCCCGTCCACACTTCCCCCCAGGTGTCTGTCCCGAGAATCCCTGCGATAAACCTCTCCCATGCAAATTCGGGCATCTCAGAGTCTGACTTCCAGGGAACCTAACTGCAAATGTGTCTCTTGGGCAGCAGAAAGCCCACACATAGTGGACGACAAGGGGACCTTGTCGGAGGTGTGCTGGGCAGGGTGCTCTCTTTTCTCAGCTGCAAGCCGGGGGCCCGTGAGGTGCACAGGAATACTGCAGCCCCTGAAGGGGTCGCTTCTGTTGTAGGGAAAGAGATGAACGGCTGGTGCAGAAATAAACAAAGACCACCCAAATGAAACACGCCGAGGCTACCGAGTCAAGCTCCCTACAGCAAGGAAATCAACCACCACTGGCTGCTGAGCAGAGACTCAGGGCAGGCTGAGGCACGTCCTGCGTGGGGGCGAGGGGAGCATATTTGGCTCCCTGTGGCTGGTCTTAAGTGGGAAGCAGGAACAAAAATTATGGAAATTGGCAATTAATCAAATCCTGGCCAAACCAGGCGGGTTGTTATGGAAGTTTTTGTTTAGCTTCCTGCACTATTTTTTTTTTATTTTTTAAAAGATTTTATTTATTTATTCGAGAGAGAAAGTGAGTGACAGCATGAGAGGGGAGAAGGTCAGAGGGAGAAGCAGACTCCCCGCAGAGCCGGGAGCCGGATGTGGGACTCGATCCCAGGACTCCCAGGACTCCGGAATCATGACCTGAGCTGAAGGCAGTGGCTTAACCACTGAGCCACCCAGGCATCCCATAGCTTCCTGCACTATCTCAATGTGGTTGCCTGCAAGTCTGACTTAGAGCGGTCTGCTTCCCGGGGTCATGATCTCGCTGTCCTGGGACTGAGCCCCCCACTGGGTTCCTGCACGGTATGGAGCTGGCTTTAGAGTCTTCCTCCCTCCCCCTCTGTCCCTTCTCCTGTTTGTTCTTTCTCTCTCTTAAATAAATAAATAAAATCTTAAAAATAAATAAACTGATATGCACCTAATAATACAGGTTTTAGGAAGTAAAGCAAAAAATTGATAGAACAGCAAGGAGAAATGGAAAATCTATAATCTACAGTATATTTTAACCCTTTTCTCTCACTAACTGACAGAACAAGTAGACAAAAAATCAGTAAGGAGGGCGCCTGGGTGGCTCAGTGGGTTAGGCCTCTGCCTTTGGCCCAGGTCATGATCTCAGCGTCCTGGGATCAAGGCCCACACCGGGCTTTCTGCTCAGCGGGGAGCCTGCTTCCTCCTCTCTCTCTGCCTGCCTCTCTGCCTACTTGTCATCTCTCTCTGTCAAACAAATAAATAAAAATCTTTTAATAAAATCAGTAAGGATATAGGAGATTTGGAAAATATAAATAATGAAAGGCTTGATTTATGGGTATAGAGCACTGAAGATCACACAGTTTTTCAGGCACACTCAGAACCTTTGTGCAAAGTGACCATATACTGGCTCATAAAGCAGTTTCAACAAATCTCAAGGGACTAAATAGTACAGAAGTTCCTCTCTGACCACAGTGCAATTCATCTAGAAATCAAAAATGAACAAAAAGTTGGAAAATCCCAATTTGTTGGGAAATTAAGAAATACACATCAAGTAACAAACGGATCCAAGGAATAATTCAGATAGGAATCAAGAAATATTTTGAACTAAAAAAATAATGAGAATACTATACACGAAAACTGTGGGGTACAGTGAAAGCAGCACACATAGAGGACGTTTTTAGTCTCATACACTATCTTAGAAAAAAAGACAAGATGGAAAGTTAATGGAATAAACATCCATCTCAGGAAGTTAGATGAGAACCCGAGTGTTGGAGTGTTAATGGGAAGATGCCAGTAGAGAGGGATGAGTGGATGGTTAGTTGGCAGGCTCGGGTTCTACAGGAAACACTGGAGACCAGGTGAGGAGATCATCTTTCACAGAGGGAGCTCCTCTTCCAACTTAATAGAAAGGGAGAAGAAAAGGGTGGCTGTGGGCCAGGTCTGCCTGTGTGCCGGCAGAGAGAGTGAGTGAAGAGGTCTGAAGAGAGTGGAAGGAAGTGGAAGCAAAGGGCCTCCCAGGAAAGGGTCGGATTTCTGACAGCCCCGAGGACCTTGCCAGAGGACGGCAGGGCAAAGGGCGAGAAAGCAGAGAGGGGAAGGGGTTGCAGGTGCAGGTGTGGCTCAGGGGCAGGTGCAGTGGGAGAAATGAGGTCAAATAGCTGGAAGGATGGCGCAAGAGTGGGGAGCCTCTACCCATGAATGATGACAGGGTCCCAACTGTGGCCTTGGGATGGCCGGCTGAGATGAAGCCAGGAAGGTCACTTTTAAAGTAACAAATGGATCCAAGCAATAATTCATGATATCAAAGGAGGGGTGGGGATGACGGTGGTCTAATGCCAACAGAGGTGGGATGGGAGGTTGGTAGAAGGCCGTGCCCAGGAGCGGTAGAGGGTGGGCCATCTTCCCTGATGCTGGGAAGAGAAGCACCTCCATGTGGTGCTTTTTCAAGGGATGCAACCTTTTTAGGTAGGCTGTGCGCCCGACACCCGACGTGGGGCTTGAACTCATGACCCTGACATCTACAGTCTCATGTTCTACTAACTGAGCCAGCCGGCAGCCCAACGTTAGAATTATTTCCTCAAGTTCCAAAAGAATACAAAATGAGGTTTTTTGGTTTGTTTTAGAATTGCATTAAATCTGTGGATTCACTTGGAAAAATTGACATCTTTATGAGATTTCATTTTCCAGTCCAGAAACATGATGTACCTTTTCATTCATTCAAATTTATTTCATTTATTTCATTCATTCAAAGTTCTCCACACAGAAAGCAAATTAGAAAGCGTGCCTAAGTCCTGAATATTTCTAGTAATGTATCCCTAGGTATTTTATCATTTTGTTATCAGGGTACCTGATGTTAAAAAAATTTTTTTTGAAGTTTTTATTTATTTGACAGAAACACAGTGAGAGAGGGAGAAGCAGGCTTCCTGCCGAGCAGGGAGTCTGATGCAGGCCTCGATCCCGGGTCTCCAGGATCATGACCTGAGCCGAAGGCAGTCACTTAACCAACTGAGCCCCCCAGGTGCCCCTGATGTTAAAATTATTTTAAGGGCACCTGGGGAGCTCAGTAGGTAGAGCACATGACTCTTAATCATGAGTTCAAGCCCCACCGTTTGGTGTAAAGCCTACTTTAAATACATAAATAAAATCTTAAAAATGTTTTTAGCTCATTCATGTTGGTATACAAGAAATCTACTGACATGTATTTATTTTGCAACCAGACAGATGATTGACTTGTTCTTATAACTTTTAATTGACTTCCAAGTTGACTCTCTTAGACACTTTAGGTAGTTAATCATATTCATGTAAATAATGAAAGCTTATCTTTAAAAAAGAAACCTCTGGGGCGCCTGGGTGGCTCAGTTGGTTAAGCGACTGCCTTCGGCTCAGGTCATGATGCCGGAGACCCGGGATTGAGTCCCACATCGGGCTCCCTGCTCGTCGGGAAGCCTGCTTCTCCCTCTCTCACTCCCCCTGCTTGTGTTCCCTCTCTGGCTGTGTTTCTCTCCGTCAAATAAATAAAATCTTAAAAAAAAAAAAAAAAAACCTCCTGGGGTGCCTGGGTGGCTCCGTTGTTGGGTGTCTGCCTTCGGCTCAGGTCATGATCCCAGAGTCCCGGGATCGAGCCCCATATCTGGCTCCCCACCCAGCGGGAAGCCTGCTTCTCCCTCTCTCACTTCCCCTGCTTCTGTGCCTTCTCTTGATGTCTCTCTGTCAAATAAAAATCTTAAAAAAAAAGAAAAGAAACCTTCTAGGTTTTGTCTCATTCCTTTGACTAGAACAATGTTCACTACGAGCTTGAGAATAGTTATCCCGTTTCTGACAGTTCTAGGATTGTTTCTAGATTTTTAAAAACTTGAATCAATAAGTATGATGTGGGATAATAGTTGAAATAATTCTTTATCATTTTGAGTAAAGATTCTTTCATTCCTAGCTTACTAAGAATTTTTATCAAACCATGTTAGCCATTTTTTACTAAACTGTAATACAGATTCCTGCCATTTCCTCCCCATCCACGTCATATATATTGAACCCTTGCTTGTAACAACTTCTTAGAATTCTTTTTTCTTTTTTTAAAGATTTTATTTATTTATTTGACAAGGAGAGAGATCACAAGTAGGCAGAGAGGCAGGCAGAGAGAGAGGAGGATGCAGATTCCCTGCAGAGAGCCCGATGCGGGCCTTGATCCCAGGACCCTGAGATCATGATCTATGCCAAAGGCAGAGGCTTAACCACTGAGCCACCCAGGTGCCCACTTCTGAGAATTCTTGATTGCAATTTTTAGTGATCATCTCTTCAAAATTTTGGAAATGAGTATATACAAGATACATTGTTTACATAAGTAGGAGATAAATTTTTAAAACCAATTTTTTAAAAAATCAACCAGTTCTGATGAGAGCCCCGGCTCGACCTCAAAGTCTCTGCGCCCTTGGTTTTTCATTTTTCGGACTCTGAGCCATGATCCTTGAGGCCCTGGAGTAGGAAAGCCTCCAGCAACATGCAGACCTTGTCCATGGAGGCAGCGGGAGGCTCGGCTGCGTTGAAGGAAATACTGTGAACAGCTTCTCCTCAGACTGGAGAACCTTGCAGTGGTACATCTGTATTTGCTGCCTGGGGGCCGCAGGGTTCGCCAGCAGAACTCTCCTTGCACTGCCGCCCTCCACAGAGCCCTGGACAACGTGGCCCTCTGGGGGCAACCCAATGTTGAAGGTGAGCCAAGCCACAACTGGTTGAAACTCCAGTGTTAACTGCAAATTTGATAAGCATACTATTTTTTAAAGATTTATTTATTTTAGAGATAGAGAGTGCATGCGGGGGGGGGGGGTGCGGAGCAGAGGAAGAGGGTCAGAGTCCACACTGAGCGTGGAGCCCGACATGGGACTCGATCTGACGACCCTGGGATCATGACCTGAGCTGAAGTCAAGTCAGACACTTAACTACCTGTGCCACCAGGTGTCCCTTCCTGCATTTTGTTGTTGCTGCTGCTCATATTTTATCTGCTGTCCTACACATTACTAAAAGGAACACAGGCAAATCTCTCCCTATGCTGAGGATGTTTCTATTTCTCCTCTGCCATTTTTTAAATTAATTTTTATTTTTTCCATGACCCAGCCACCCTATCCCTCTCTCCTCTGCCAATTTCACTTTGTATATTTTGAAGTCTTGTCATTGTTATTGGGTATGCTCCCATTTAGAAATGTTACATTTTCTTTTCTTCTTCTTCTTTTTTTTTTTTTTTCTGAAGTGTGGAGCCTAACAAGGCGCCAGAACTCACAATGCTGAGATCCAGACCTGAGCTCAAATCAAGAGTCAGACACTCAACCCACTGAGCCACTCAGGCGACCCTGTGTTACATATTCCTACTGCACTGGATTTTTTTTATCAATTTGAAATGACATAGGACACCTGGGTGGCTCAGTC
This sequence comes from Spilogale gracilis, assembly GCA_004023965.1. Lineage (NCBI taxonomy): Eukaryota > Metazoa > Chordata > Mammalia > Carnivora > Mephitidae > Spilogale > Spilogale gracilis. Next base: position 45,597 of record PITA01004372.1, read on the forward strand.
GTGAAGCATGTGCATTAGGCTCAGGTCACGGTCCTAGGGTCCTGGGATTGAGCCCCGCATCTGGACCCCTGCTTCGCGGGGTCTGCTTTTCCCTCTCCCACTCCCCCTGCTTATGTTCTCTCTCTTCCTGCCCTCTGTGTGTCATATAAATACGTCAAAGCTTTTAAAAAAAATATCTGAAGTGACACTTTTAAAAAAAAAGATTTGTTTATTTGAAAGAGAGAGGGAGAGCGCACAAGCAGAGGGAAAGGGCAGGGGAGAGGAAAGAGGGGGCCCAATGTGGGGCTTACTTTTGCCTGAGTAAAAGGCAGATGTCTGACCCAGTGAGCCACCCAGGCACCCATGAAGAGACACTCTTTATCCCCAGTGTGATTTTTTAAAAACCAACTTTACTGGGGTAATTTACATGCAACACAAAGTTTCCATTTTAAGCATTCCGTTCTTATACACACATAGACACTCATGTAACTACCATCACAATCCTTTAATTTTTGCCTTTCTTTACAGTAGAGCGTGTTTTTTCAGTTAAACATATTGAGGCATAGTTTACATTCAGTAAAATTCATGTTTTCCTGAGTTGTAACAAATGTATAGTGTCCTGCAACCATCACCACAATCAAGATATAGAATATCTCCATCATCTCCCCCAAATTCCCTCATGCTCCTTTGTAGTCAATCCTGAGTTGCCAGATTTAGCAAATTTAGCTTGGCAGCCAATTCCTGTTCTCTCTGCCCTCCCCTGGTGACCACTGATTTCTGTCTCCATACTTTCGTCTTCCCATGAATGTCATGTAAATGGAATCGTACTGTACGTAGTTGTTGGTCTGTAACCTCTTTGGGAGCTTCCCGTGTATAATCTGAAACTGGCCCCAAGATGCAGAGGGCAGGAAGAGACCAAAGAAAGAGAAAGTCCACTCCAAGCTGGTTGGTGGCAGTTTTAGTAAGTGAAGGGAAACTTACACGTGAGGCTTGTCAGGAGTGGCATCGATGTGAGTGAATCCCCACACCAGCTGTGGAATCTTGGAAGTTCAGTGCACACATCGTGCAGGTGTTCTCAACAGCACGTCTCTATATCCAGCCTCTACCCTTGGAGCAGCCTCTGGGAGACGGAAAGGCAAGCAGAACCCACATTCCGAGGACAGTGGAGAGGCTGAGTAGCCACAGTTCAACCAGAGGTCACATCCTCTCGATGATCTTCCTCAACTGAGGTTTCGTCTGGTTGGTTTTTCTTAGCATAATGCTTTTGAGATTCTTCCGTGTTGGTGACTATTATCAGTAATTCTGCTTTCCACGGTTGAATAGTAGTTCATTGGATAGATGTACTGAAATTTTATATCCCCTCACCCACTGATTGTCATTTGAGTGTTTCCAGTTTGGGGCAATTGTGAATAAAGTTGCTGTAGACATTTTCAGGCAGGTCTTTGGGGGTACATATGTTTTCACTTCACTTTCCCTTCCCTTGGGGAGATACCTAGGAGATGGCCAAACTAAGTATGCAGTCCAATAATGCATACAGAATTTTATTTCTATCCTCATCATTATCCATCTTTATTCTACAAAGTCTCCGTAATTTTAATGTCCTTAATTTTCTGCTTACGGAGTAAAAAGGAACCTTCAATTAATAATGACAATGAAGGGTTGAGCATGAAGGGAAATCTGCCCTTGTTTTTTTCCTTAGGAATGACGGTTCAGAATTCACTAAGTCGGTCTTCATGGAGACCTGGATGAACAGAACTACCATGAGTAATGATAAAACTGAGGCACAGAAAGTCAAAGCCTCTCGCTCGCGGCCACTCAGCTAGAAAGTAGAGCTGGGGTTTGAAGCCAGGCAGGGTTACTCCAGAGCTCTTTCCATGTGGAATCTAGCATGGATTATATTCAAATAATAATATAATTCAACAACTAAGAGCACGGGGCTTTAATTTATTATTAGCTCTAAAGCACCCAAGAGGATCTGTACTGAGACAAAAAAGCCTTCTCTTAATTTAATGCATCCACTATCATCAACAACAGCGTATCAGCACTGCTCTACTCTTCATAATACTCTGCAGAAGCAGCTATGTGGTTCCCAGAGTTGTGCCCAATGTTAGGTTCCACGTGACCCCAATCCACTGAGACAGTGCAAGATTCCTGTACAAGAGAATGGATTTCCCTGTATCCTGGACCACCTTGGCAACATAGCTCCATTGTTACCCGAAAATCATTTTCTAGTAACACCTTAAGCTAGGGGCTCACAAATATTTTTTGTAAAGGACCAGGCAGTAAATATTTCAGGTGTGAGTCATAAAGTTTTTGCTGCAATTACTCAACTCTGTCCTTGCAGTGCAAAAGCCTAGACAATATATAAAAGATGTAACTGTATCCCAATAAAACTTTATTTACAAAAGCAGACAGAGGGCCAGCAGATCCCTCCCCAGACTATGAGCTGTTCAAAAAGGAGGCTTGTGTCTTTATTTTTATAATTTCAGCCTCAGCAATAGTAATTGTCCTGATTCTACCAAAGAGGAAGGAGTCACAGACACTGATTTTTGAGGAAGACAGGTATAGAACTACAACTGGCTATTTGGGTGTATTTTCTCCTGAACGTAGATACTGCACTTCTCATGTTAGATTTGAACAAGCTGGGAAAATCAAAGCAAACACAAAGCAAAAGGATATTGTCTTCACAAACCCTCTCAGCTGGTTTGTGTCTCAGCAAACTTGTTTTTGCAGGGTAAGTTCTACAAAACTTGAAACTGTGAGGTTGAACTGGAGATGGCAGCTCTAAACTGCCTTTCAGGTGCTCCCATTGCTCAGAGCAGGGAGGTGACCTCGTCTCTGCACACCGTCTGGTTTAGTTTTTTAGCCCAGGACCCCAGGACAGGTGACACAACGGTCTGAAAATAAAGCCTTTTGTTTATTCCCACGAGATCATCCTTCACAGACAGGCTTTCTTTGGACTTGGGGATCCCGAGAGAGTTTTACACAGAGTGGGATTCAGTCGCACAACTAGTCATTTGCAAAGCCTACTTCTAAGTCAAGTCCTATACACTTTCCTTCACGCTCCGTTTGGTCCCATCCTAATCCCGCCTCTTTCAATTATTAAACACTGAGTCTCAGCTTCTGCATCCGTAAAACAGGCACAAAGGCCCTACAGTGCTGTCGCAGAATTAAATCAATGAACCTGCAGGTGAATCACGGAACCCAGCGCCGGGCTTGGCACGTGGGAAGCGGTCAAAGCGCCGGGGCCACCCTCCCCCCCCCCCCGGATTCCTTACCGACCGGACCCCCAAGGGCTGGGCCGAGCGGGAGGGAGGAGGGCAGCACTGTGGGTCACGCCCAGGCCTCGGGCCCCTGCGCGTCGCCGGGGTACGCCCGAGTCCCACAGCCCCGCGGCCGAGGCGGAGCACCAGCACTTCCGCCGGACACCCGGCCGAAATAACCGCTTCGCGCCGCTTCCGGCCACGAGCGCAACGGAGGCGCAACCTCCCCGCGCTGGGCGGAGCCTGAAGGCAGCCACGCCCCTCGCTTCCGGCTCCCGTACTGCGGCGCCGGGCGCCGCGAAGCCCCTCTCGGCACTGGCCGCAGCTGCCCCGCCCGCCAGGGCCCGCCTCCGGTGACGTCAGTTCCGGGGCGGCCGGGGCGGGGCCCGGGCTGGGGCGGCTGCCTTGAGCAGTCTTGGCTCGGGTTCCCTGCTCCGCTGCCGGCCACGTCCCCACGCCGGACCGCGGGCACCTCCCCGCCGTCCGACGGTCACTCGGCCGCCGCAGGCCTGCCGCGCCCGGGTAAGGGCCCCGCGCCGCCGTCCGGGGAGCTGTTGTCACGGCTCCCTGAACGGGCTTGCGAGCGAAGGAGGGAGGTGGGGGCCGGAGGCGGCTGGAATGGGGACACGAGAGGCAGGACAGGGACCGGGCAAAGATCAATGGGGGCGCAGGTGCAAGACGAGGACCGGAGAGAGGAAGGAACGGAGGGAGTCAGTGGGGGCACGGAAGGGGGATGGAGAGGCTGGAGGAAGGAGGAGGGCGGCAGGGGGGATCCCAAACCGGGGAAGGGGCCCGGCTTGTTCGAGTTTGGGAGAGGAGGGCGGGAGAGTCGGACGCTCCCAAATGCGCGGGGAACTGAAAGATTTTCCCGGCGCAAGTTTGGGCCCCAGAAGTACTACTGTCCAAGAAAGAGTTGGCCTTTTGGGTGACCCAGGCCTTCCCCAGGCCCTCCATCTGCGAGGGCGTTGTGCGTTTCCATCTGCCTGCCTCCCTCCCCTGTGTGAGCCCGCTGGCTGCTTACTGCGCGGTTCGCGGTCAGGCGAGAGGAGGATCAGCATCCACATGGTTTGCCATAAGACATAAACATCATGCCTCGAAACCTGCTTATGCCAACGTGCGGTTCTTTTTACCCTCTGGAGGAAGCATCTCTAAAAATTTCGTGAAATTGGTGAGGAAAGTATTTAAAATATGAATTTTCCACCTATATGCTGGACTTGCTTCACGGACAAGGGAATGACAGATTTGCCCACATTGCCAGCAAAAACTAGCCTTTGATCAGCATTTAACTGTGCTACCAAAACTTACAGAACTTAAACGTAACAGAAGCAAGCGGGGTAGTTAAGATGATATCCCCTTCAGGTTCCCATCTGCCACGAAGACACATCCTTTAGACCATAGGGCAATGTCTATATACGCAAAACCACAAACCTGTGTTCCTTGGGTTCTGCTGCCAAAGTTCAGCCAGGTGACGCGTGGGATCAGGTATCTAGGGTTTGCCCTCTATTTGTTTCTGCACTTCCTGCTCCTTGGATTATATAGCTTCTCCAGGTTGGAGTAGGGGCCCAGGCCATGCTGATTTAAATCTTAGTAGAGTGGTGGAATGTAGCACTTACAATCCCTTACCAAGCCTAAGGATTACTTGTATTAAATCTTAGGAACCTGTCTAGGCCAGGAAAAGGAATCCAGCAAACTGGAGTTTGAGTCCATGTAACCTGCACTCAGCATATAACAGGTTCCTTAAAGAATGTGTGTAAAAATCAAGCCACAGGGCAACTGGGTGGCTCAGTACGTTGAGCGTCTGCCTTCCGCTCGGGTTGTGATTTCAGGGTCCTGGGATCGAGCCCCATGTCAGGCTCCCTACTCAGCAGGGAGCATGCTTCTTCACCTCCCTCTGCAGCTCCCCCTGCTCATGCTCTCTCTCTCTCTCTCTCTCAAATAAATATAGAAAATCTTAAAAAAAAAAAAAATCAAGCCAAGGTTGGGGACATAATAATTCAGAGACAGGAGGTATTGGAAGATATCACGAGATCATGGACCAGGAAAAGATCAGGAAGTTGGCACCTAGGGCCACAGTCTGGGGGTACGTTTCGTATGGAGGCTCACCTGGCTTAAGGGGTACTGCCCCTTCCCAGCAGAACTTGTGGAGAGCTGACTGCTGAAAAAGAGGGGCTCCCAGCCTAACTCCTGGCTCTCCATCTGCGGGTCTTCCATTTAGTAATGACTTAATTCTTTCTTGTTTATTCCCTTCCTGCTCCTGGGGTCTGTTTCCTTTCCATCTATTATAATCTGAGACCTCGAGCTACCTGGTCTCCCTGTACCCTTATAATGAGAATAACTGGCTGGCCCCTCGCTTAAGGCTCACTGAAGCCTCTGCAGGACAGACTATTATTTTAAATCTTGCTTGGTCTTTCCATTGTGAGTCGGCTTACGCTTACTGTGTGTGTGTGTGTGTGTGTGTGTGTGTGTGTGTGTGTCTGTGTGTGTGCGCATTAGAGAGTGGACCCCTGGGTCCCCTCTCCTAAGGAGGTGAGGAACTATTTTTTAATCTCCCGTTTCCGTTAAATAGTCATCAGTGAGAGAATCATTTGTGCCGCTTACTGTCTTTGTGTTGCAATCATCCTGGTTCCCGTAAAGTTGGGTCTGGATCCTAGAAGAATACAGTGCCTGATGTGTAAGTTATGGCATTTCTCTAAATCATTAAAATCTACACGTGAAACTATACCCAGCAGGCTTCATCCGTAGCTTTCTGCCCCCATAGCTCAAAAATACCTGAAGAAAATCAGACATCATTTTCTTTCATGGGTCTTTTAGAAGTATTTTCCCAAACCGATACCTGCTTGTGCAAAAAGTAAATAAATAAAGAAAAATTTGAAAGATATATACATATGAGGTAGAAAATGAAAATCACCAGTAAATTCATCCCTCAGGCATAACCATCTAGTGTAAATCTCTCCAGATCCCTGAGCAAATGTTTATTTATCTATTTATTTTTAAGAGTTTATTTATTTATTTAATTGACAGTGAGAGGGAACACAAGCAGGGGGAGAGGGAGGAACAGGCTTCCCGCCAAGCAGGGAGCCCGATGTGGGGCTGGAGCCTGATGTGGGGCTCAATCCCAGGACCTGGGGATTGTGACCTGAGCTGAAGGCAGACGCTTAACTGACTGAGCCACCCAGGCGCCCCAACAGATGTCTACTTAAATAAAAAGAGAATCGTGGTGTATATATTGTTGTCTGACCTGCTTTTTTTAATCTAATGATACATGTGGCCCATGTCAATACATAGAAAGCTATATATTTTTTTAAGACTTTATTTTTAAGCAGTCTGTACACCCAGTGCGGGTCTCAAACTCACTACCTGAGACCAAGAGCCCTACGAGCCCCACCCACCGAGCCAGCCAGGTGCCCGGAAGTTATATATTTTTGAACAGCTGCCATAGTATCTGATACGTGGATGGAACTGTGTCTTCTATAACCTTTCCAGTTGTTTCGCTGTTACAAATAACACGCAATGAACATCTTTTCAGACTTCCATCTCTAAACATCCACTCACTTGTTTCCTTAGAAGAAATTCCAGCAGTAGAAAGTGCCACATCGCCAAGTCTTAACCCTGAGGGTTCTAAAACGCGTCATCAAGTTCCCAGCACAATAGTCTGTTTAAGGCTCTTCTGTTCCCCCTCCTCCCTGGGTTTCCCCACTTCGCTTTACCTAAGGAGTATTTGCTCTCTTTCATACCCTAGATGCGTCTGTTCCCGGCGCAGGGCATCCGCCCATGTCCCACGTGGGCCACAAAGCATGCCGTGGCCTGCCAGTGTTCCTCAAAGCTGCTCTCACCTCTTGCAAAGCCAGACCTCAGCCAGCGAGCACACGGTGCGAAGCCCGCCACTCTCCAGGGAGGCCGAGGGCCCAGCGTGGGAGCCCTCCCTGAGCAGCTGCGTCTGGTGAGTGTCCGCACCCTGCAAGCTGGGCCGCCTGCTTAGTGTCAGGACGGTGAGCCCAGAGAGGACCCTGAGAGGGCATGTTGCAGAGCGGGGTAAGGACACACAGCAAAGCCCAGAGGGGCCTGTTCTGTGGCATTTCATGGACAGAGGTTCTAACTTTCCAGGTAGACTGGGAGGGTGGGGCCAGGAGCAGGGACAGACAGGAGGGGCTGGGAGCACGGGGTCCTCTGTGGCCCTCTTGTGTTCTCGTGGCACAAACGCCCCATACCACAGGAGGTTTTCTCTTGGCCTGGTGTTGAAATTTCTCAATGCTTGCCCCTCACTGAAGCTGGGGGGAGGAGGAGGAACCACTGGGCAGCAGCCATTCTGGGAGGAGACAGGCCAGAGGCTGTCCCCAGACCACGAACGAGGCAGTCCAGTCCCTGTCTGTTCCACATGAAGAACTGAAAGAGAAGGAAGAAATCCATTCAGCACAGTGACTCAGTTGCTTTCTCCCTAAACTGGATTATCCCCTCAGGAGTGCCTTCCAGTGTTAGAGCAGGGTTGGCAAACTATGGCCCACAGGCCAGGTCGTGCCTTCTGTCCTTTTTGTAAATAAAGTTTTATCGGAACATAGCCACACCCATCGTTTACAAATGGCCCGCCTTTTGCGCTACAGCCGCAGACTTGAGTCGCTGAGACAGAGACCATATGGCCCATAAAATTTAAAAAGTTTTCTGTCTAGCTCTTTACAGAAAAAGTTTGCTGACTCTGGCCTGCAGATTTGTAGCGGGGGTGGGGGGCAGTGGCAGAATGCCCTAAGGCCTGAGGTGTATGCAGGAAGCCCTGGTCACATCACCCCCACCCCAGTGGACCCCGGATCCATGCAGGGAGCGTGTTGGGCTCAGCAGTGGTAGCATTTTTAAGTACATTCAGTAGATGTGACTGGCCAAAGAAAGAGGCATTTAAACACATTTATTTACTGAGCGCCCAGCTGCACACAGCCTCAATTCACAGGAAGTATGGGTTCTTTGTTCCTGAAAACTTCCAGTTTCAATTCTTTCTTCTCATGGCATTGGTCTGCGTCTTCTCTCCCCACCCGGCCCCCACTTGTTTCTATCACAACAAAGAATACCTTTTGTACTCTAGAAAGCAGATGCAGGGGCGCCTGGGGGGCTCAGTCGGTTGGGCGTCTGCCTTCGGCTCGGGTCACGATCCCAGGGTCCAGGGATTGAGCCCCACAGGGGGCTCCCTGCTTAGTGGGGAGCCTGCTTCTCCCTCTTCCATCACCCCTCCCCCTGCTTATGCTCGCTCTCTGGATCTATCTCTCTGTCAAATAAATAAATAAAATCTGAAAAAAAAAGGAAAGAGAAGAGGTGCAGATCAGTGGCTTCTGGGCTGAGTCCTGTAGACCTCTCACCTCCCAGGAGCCCTTGTGGACGATTCTGGATGGAAGCTGTAACTTGAAGCTGAACTAAAGCTGGGGACTCGTTCAAGGGGTGAGAAGCATCAGGTGCCAGCCTTCCAGGAGAGTTTGTGTTCGAGGGGCTTTCCAGTCGTGGGGCCACATTTTTTAAAAAAATATTTTATTCATTTATTTTGACAGAGAGAAACACAGCCAGAGAGGGAACACAAGCAGGGGGTTGAGAGAGGGAGAAGCAGGCTTCCCGCTGAGCAGGACGCCCGATGGGGCTTGGTCCCAGGACTTCGGGATCATGACCTGAGCTGAAGGCAGACACTTAATGGCTGAGCCACCCAGGCGCCGCAAGTCGTGGGCCTCTCCCACAATCCCCTCTGATCACAGGAGCCAAAAAGCCACGATGCAGCCAGTCTCTACACATCCCTCTCTGCCATGCTGCTTGGCGGAGCTCCCAGCAGGGCCGGATGTGCTCGGGGCAGACCGGTGGCCAAGCCTGGCGCGGGATTGGAACCTGCAGGAATGCCACGAGCCCACTAGGGCCGGGCCCCTCGGCAGTGGTAGCAACACCAGACTTTGAAGGTGACCTTGGCCATGTTAATGAGTTTGGGGATTATCCTGGGATAGTATGGGGCCTGAGCAGCAGAGGCAGAGTTACCTGTGTGGGTTCCAAGGGTCTTTCTGGAAGCTGTGGTGTGGCTTGTGGATCAGGGCCCAGATAGGGATGTGTGAAGGTGATTCATTCATGACTCAGGGCTCATGCAAAGACGGCAAGCCTGCCCTGATCACCAGGGGCCGGTCTAGGTGCAAGGCCACGGAGTGGCCCCCATTCCGGGTGAGGAGCTGATCAGGACGTTTTCACTTAGCATGACTCGAGCTCTGCCTTCCAGGATGTTCTGTGCAACTCGAGAACTTCATGGTGAGGGCCAGTGGAAAGACCAAAAACCTTGGGCGTCTTCATGCCCTCTGGAGCCCCAGGCTCATTGCCTGCCCTCCACTCCCAGCAGGCCTGTGTTCTGTGTGCCCTGTGCCCAAATCAGGTGTTTAGTCGTGGGACCAACCATGACTGCGTGCGACCGCGACATTGTCTGGGCGGGACCTGGGCCTTGCAGGCAGCCACGTAGGACTCAGGATGGGATCGGGGCACCCCCAGGACTAGGAGGGCATGAAGTGGTGGGATGCTTGAGGCCACTGGGCCTCTCTGCTCCCCATTGCAGCCCTGCAGCAAGGGACCCCAGTCTGCCAACACTCTGGACGGCCCCAGGGTAAGGGTGGGAGACCCCCGTATGCTCAGGAAGCCAGCTCTGGCTGGGCCCGGTCCTCCTCATGGCATTTCTGGAAGTTTCTGCAGACGGCTAGATGATCAGGTCCTCGCAGCTACCTCTGTCTCTCACAGTGGCATCCCCTGGTCCAGTCCCCTTCTGCCTGCATTGCCACCCCTGCTGCCTCCTGCTGGGCTCCTCTCATGCCTGCCCCTCATGTGTCCCTCCTGCCCAAGGATCTTGCTGTGCTGGCGGCGCGCCTGCCTCAGGGTCCCTGCAAACCTCAACTGCCCAGTGGTGGCCCACCAATCTCTGCTGTAATCACAGGTCTCCGCGCACCGTCCCTCAGCCTGTGGGCCCGCTGCCGCCGTGTGCGGCGCTCCTCCACCCGCCTCCCCCACCTCTTCCCCACCGGGTGGATCCCACACATCCTTCAGAACATGGCCCACCTGTTGCTTTCCCAGGAAGCCTTCCCTGGCCACGCCCCTCCGCCCGTCAGAATTCAGTGCCTCCTCTGGGCCCTCAGCACCCTGTCCTCCCCCACCCATCTTTGGGGCTTCCCCACGGAGGACCAGCCTCCCACGTGCCACCCCCTGCCTGCTTCCCGCTGAGCCACACCTCTCCTGTATGCTTGCGACAACTTGCAGCGCCCTCTTTTCTGTGTTTCCTGCTGAACGGCAGCCTGCCTGGACGAAAGAGTTATGTGGCTTTCATCTTTTCGTTCTACATGCACTGCCTGGCCCATGAGCTGGCACTCAGGGAGTAGTGGATGGATGGATGGGTAGGTGGGTGATAGCTGGACGACAGACGGATGACAGATGGCGGGTAGATGGATGGATGACGGATGCATGGGTGGGTGGATGACGGACGGATGATGGATAGATGTTGGATGGGCGCATTGGTGGATGGGTGAATTATAGATGTGTGAATGGGTGACACATGATAGATAGGCAGATGAATGGAGGTGTAGCTGGCTGGCTAGCTAAATGATATCTCCCTGTGAAAGGAGTGGTCAGGGGGGTGTACACAAGTACGTTGGGCCTGATATGTGACCTTGGCCAATCTTAATTATCAAAAGGCCTTGGGCCTGTGAGCACAGTCAGGTCTTGGCCCTTTCTCTCTGCTCTTTCACACTAGGAGCTGTGGGTGGGAAAGCGGACACTTGCAAAGGTTGAGACACAGAATGAGAGTGGGTCAGGGAGTCCTTTAAACCCATCAGGTGCAGGCACGGGCAGACCACTACATCACGGTGGTTGAGACGCATCATGCTGTTCGTGGGTGCCAGGCCCTGGTCCAGACACTCGGCTCGGTTTGCACCCTGAGCCTTCTAGAACCCTCCGCAGCGGGCAGCACGCCATGCCCCGGGTCCCCGGTGAGGCTCTGCGTTACCGACCAGACACCTTTCTTGACCACAGATCCTTCAGCCGAGCGGCAGGGAGTCATTATCAGCCTGAGGAGGTGCCAGCTGCGAGCCTCCGGGACCGCCCAGCCTCGCTCGTGGCTCACCCGCAAGATGTGGACAGCCCTCGTGCTCGTTTGGATCTCCTCCTTGTCCTTATCTGAGAACCAGGTGCTGTCCCAGGATGCGCGTAAGTGAGAAAGCTCTGTGACCACTTGTCAGGCCGGCCGTGATTCCCAGAGCACGCTGAGTCCCAGGGCTGTGTGTGGGCCTAGTCTGGCGAGTGGGGGCCCCACAGCCGCCAGGGGCCAGCTTGGGGAGAAAGCCCCCAGTGGACTGGGCCTCTGAGCCCTGAGTCCTGGCAGGGTCACTTGCTTGGCCCTGCAAACTTTCTTCTATAAATCCAATCTTCACTGGGGAGCTCGTCTGTTCATACATCAAATAGTTCATTACACTCTGCTCTGTGCCGGGCACTGTTCGTCTCCAGGAATTCCTGCCACGGAGCCTTCTAGAAAGCCAAGCACTGTTTTATGGTATGACTCTCTGGGCAATGATGTCTCTGGTTTCTAAAGCCGGGTGCGTGTGTGATGGGCTTCGTTAACAGTGAAGCACACCTCTAAGGTGAGGCTCTCCCTCTGTCTGATGTTTTAGGAATTGGATCCAAGATGGGCTCGTGGTTCAGAGGTCGAGGGCATTCTTACATCAGAGTGCCGAGTGCCCCTCCGCGGGGCAGCAGGCTCCGAGTGCTCAGGGGAAAGATAGGAGGGAAAGGTGTTCACACATCACCTCTTTCGTTCTCACTGGGCTGAGGCCGCAGATTACGACACTCTGAGTCATCCCCCTGCACGGGAGGGAGAGTGATGGTATCTTTTTCTCCCTTTTCTGCCTTTAAGGGCACTTAGTCCTCAACAAGACAGATAATCCAGCCAAGAAAAATGTATCTGTGACGACAGTTATGAGAGTCCTTAACGGAACATCTGAAACAATGACCGCAGTGACACCTTCTCCTACCGCAGTGGCCACAGGGACCCCGGTGGCCAACACCAGCTCTCCTGCGGTCACAGCAGGGAGAACACTCAGGACAGACACAGGGACGGAAGGTGCTCCTGACCGAGTAGCCTCCAGGGCACCCCTGCCCCCTGCCCCGGAGGCGTCATGGCGGACCCCGAACTCCACCGCTGTCAGCGTCCCCCGCACACAGGTGCCGAGCGGCAGCCCGCCGCCAGGAACAGCAGCTCTGACAACACTGGCCACCAGCGCTCAGCCTGCCTCTGGGCCTGCCACGAGTGCCCGCGGCCCAACGGGCACACACAGTCCTTCCCAGCGCACCCCCAGTAACTCCACAGCCGGCCTCGTGCCCCACTCTGGTCCCCAAGTGCTTAACTTGTCCACACAAGCCCCCACCACCCAGGCATCAGCAGCCGGGCCCGTGGCCCACACGTCAAGTGGGCCCGCACCCACCCTCTCCAGCACAACCTCAGAGCCCACCCGCCCATCCGTGGCCCCCGCGGCCACCACCACCACGGCCCACACGCAGGAGCCGACCACCAGCACAGAGCCAGCTCCCCTCACCAGCCCGAACCCCAAGGAGGAGGCCACGTCCGCCACGACCCGGCCGAGCCCTGCTCCATCGACCCACGGGGCCGCAGGGCCAGGCACAGCCCAGACACCCGAGCAGGTGCAGCCAGAAACCCCTCCTGGTTCCACGTCCTCCGCCCCAACACCCGCGACTCCCGGGGGCTCGAAGATGCCAACCACAGACTTGTGCCCGCTCAGCACCCCAGGCCAGTATCTGGTGGTCACCACCCGGCCCCTCACCCCGTCTCTGGTGAACAGAGGTCTCCTCCTGGCGGTGCTCTTGCTCGGGGTGACCCTTTTCATCATAGTTTTGGTTCTGTTAGCCCTGCAAGCCTACGAGAGCTACAGAAAGAAGGAGTACACACAGGTGGATTATCTCATTAACGGGATGTACGCAGACTCAGAAATGTGAGGAGGCCGAGCCCACCCCCCCCCTCGGAGAACAAGCCAAGCGCTTCCAGATCTTTTGGTGCAACTTGGAAGTGTGCCGGGCGCTTCAGCACGTCTACTTGCTGTCAGATTAATTCCGCGATCACTCAAGAGTTGCTGCTTTTTCGTATTTATTTTTGTAAACAATCATGCCCAGGGGACAGGCAGCGATCCCACCACGGGCGGGGCTGGCAGGGCCCCAGTGTGGATCCCGACCCGAATTAAAGCAATGACCGCCTTCCATTCAGACCCGTGTCCCCTCCCCTCGTCTGTGTAGGCCTTGTCCTATCCACCGTTGCGCCCAGGCGGGCCTTCCTGGGACGCGCGTGATGGGGTTCGTGTTCATCAGCATTTACAATAACACCGGGGTCTGGGGTCTGCGGTGTCTGCGCCGCTTTCTGGGACCTCACTGTTAAGCCCCAATGTGCCCCGTGCTCAGTCAGGGGGAGGGAGGGGCGCCCCAGCCTCCCGGCATCTCCGGCAGCCTCTGGAGTTGGGGCCTTCCCGCACACGTCCCTTTTCCGCATTGTTCGCTGGTGCAAGCTTAGAGCCGGATGTGGGCACGGGGGAGCGGAGTCCAGCACCTAACCAGGTGAGCTGCCCGGGGTGGCCGGTCAGCCTGGACCTGCTCAGACTAATTTCTCGGAACCCTCCCAGCTCACACTGCGGCGCTCACCTCACGGCAACCCAAACAGCTGGTGTGGCAGCGCCTTGCCCCATGTCACCCTGGAAGGTGGGGGAGCCCCAGGCCTGAGTGCACCCAGGGCCCTCTCTCCCGGCAGGGTGACCTCCCTGGGTTCCCAGGTTCCAGCCCGCAGAGCCGACACAGAGCGCCTGTCCTGCACCAGCCACTGTCCTCGTGCTTAACGCACGAGCCCACTTAACCCCTTCCTCGACCCCAGCCCAGAAGTACTAGATCCCCATCCTAAAGGTGGGCCACTGAGGCACAGGAGCGAGTGATGCCCTCACCCCCTGAGGGCCAGAATCGGGGTTCAGGGTTAAACCCATTGTGGAGTCCCGCGTCTTTGCCGACTCTCCTGCAACGTGGCCTTCCCTCCACCTTCCTGCCCAGAGGCCGTGAGAGCTGGTGGGCAGCACGCACAGCTGTTTGTAGACCCAAGTTTGACTTGGAGCGAGTGTGGTATGTTCTGAAACCCCACTCCTTCATCTGTGGAATGGGGAGACTTGGAATCACCTAGAAATCCCAAAGGAGCCAAGGATAGAGAAATAGGGCGGGGAGCAGGGGATCAGAACATCCCCATGGCTGGAAGTTCCTTGTTCCAGCTCCTGGCCTGAGCAGCTGGCCGTCCTGCACCTCTGTCCCCGGACAGCACCTCTGCACATCAGCGTGGAGGGTCGGGGCTTTGGAGGATGCCCTTTCCTTTGCCAGCTGCTCCCTGGCAGCCTGGGCCGGGACCTATTTGCCTGCAAAGGCCAAGTTTCACACCCTGGCTGGTTGAGTCTCATGTGAGAGCCCAAGCTTGGAGGCTGTCCCCACAAACTCGGTGCTTTGTTCCTTCCAGGGAGGGAGGATGAGGGACAACCCACAGGGATGACGTTCATCCTCAGCTTGCAGCTGGGGGCCTCTGGCCGGCACCCCTACTTACAAGGAATGGAGGCTTGGCATGTGAAGATGCCCCAGCCAGGGACTTCCTGCACCTTCATCCCGAGAATTGGTTACAGTCTCCATTCCTCCCTCAATGAGGGGGTCATATTCCCAACCATTTAGTCATTTTGGCTCCCTGCATGCCTCAAACTCATGGCATCCAAGGCCAAGCTCAGCCATGGCCCCTGGAGCGTGCTGGGCCTTTAGGATTCTACCTGAACTTAAAGGTAATGCAGCTTACCCGAGCTAGAGACCTGGGCTTCAGCCTGGGGTCCAACCAACCATATACTTTTTTTTTTTTTCTTTTTAGGATTTTTAAAGTAATCTCCACATCTAATATGGGCCTCAAACTCACGACCCGGGGATCAGGGTCCAGTCTGCTCCACCGACTGAGCCAGCCAGGTACCCCTTGGCCATATTCTCAGGAACGGACCCCTGCTGCTGCTGCTGGGGCTGCCCAGGGCCCTGCTGCCAACGGCCTGCCCCAGCCCAGCCATCCTCCACCCTGCAGCCAGGGGCCCCTCAAAACACAAGCATGACCACACATTTCCGTAATATTCCTTCCCAAGAGAAAGGCCAGGCTGCTCTGCTCGGCCTTCCAGACCGAGGCAGATCCCGTTAGTGGGTCCTGGCCAAGCAGAGCACAAGGGAAGGAGCCAGACTCTAGAGAGTGCACAGTTCGTGGAGACCATGTATGTCCAGATCTAGGGGGGGCACGGGTGTGAGTCCCGAGCTAGTCCGCTGCCTTGGAGGCCAGGACACTGCAGGGAACAGGCAGTCATTTCTGGCCTGCTCGAAAGACCCATTCAGCATTCGCTTATCAGGTATTTATTGAGCACTCAGTGTTTGCCAACCATTCGGGGATTCGGAGATGAATCCACCTGCCTTATCCACACGAGCTCATATGGGTGGTGGGTGGAGAGATGTGAGGAACACAAGGAGGGAGGCAGGAGGTGGGCACAGAGTAGGCACCTGACCCTCCTGGGAAGGTCAGGGAAGGCTGCCTGGCAGAAGGGGCTCAGAGCCTCTCTTCCTAGCGTTTTACCCCAGGGGCCAAGGGCTTTGGCTGGTCCAGTGCCCAGAGCAGCAGGGTCCCTGTTTGAGAGTCTGAATGGAAGGCAAGGCACAGGGAAGATCAGATTTGGGAGTTGGCCCCCAAAGAGTCTCTCTTCCCTCCAGTTGAGTTAGACCAAGGTGTGGGAAGGCCAAGGGGCTTGCTCAAGACGCCTCTCTAGGCAAGTGGCAGGACACAATCTACGGACACAGGCAGGGGGAACAACCGAGGCAGGAGCCAGCCCACTTCCCCTGGGGGCAGCCCATGTCCCTAAGCCAGGGAAGTCCAAGGGCTCCCCCTGGCGGCCAAGCCTCCCTCCCGCACCCAGCACCCTGACTCTCCCCGCCAGGGGCATCCCCCCAGCTTAGCTCCCCTGGAATTCCTGGTAACCCCACACTGAAGAACTCTCGCCCCCACGTGCTCCGAGACCGGGCTCTCTGCCTGTGGGACAGAGTGTTCGTGGAATTCTGTCACCTGGACCCGCGGCAGGAGGAAGCCAGGAGTTCAGAGAAAACGCAGCACCCTCCCACGCTCACCCCTACGCTTAGTCCTAGAAGCGCCCAGCCAGGTGTGCAGAGTGAGACATCCGTGTCCATGTCAGCCACATGATTCTACCCCCCCCCGTCCCTGCCCCCGCCACAGCCGCCCAGGTGGCTCGGTGGCTCCTCACTGCAGGTGGGCCCAGGAGGGTGCTCTGCAGAAACATGTCATCCGATTTGGCATTCACTTTTTTTTAAAGTAGGCTCCATGGCTAATGAACGTGGGGCTTGAACTCACGTTTGAGATTAGGAGTCCCATGCTGATCCAGCCAGGCACTGTGGGAGCCACCTCGGCATGAGAGGAAGGTGATGGGGGAGAGATGCCACAAGACCGCAAGTGATTGCTATCCAATACCGTTGGGGGAGGTGCATCAGGGTCCGCTACCTACTTCCTCTCTGTGCACGTCTGGAAATTTCCACGATGAAAGATAAAAGGAGACGAGAAAGGGAAAGTCGAGTTGCCACTTAAAGCTCTCAAGTAAATGATGGTGGTTACATGGAGGGCAGGCTGGGGACAGGGCGCAAGGGCGGGTTGGGGGGCTGCTCTGCATCCCAGGCAGCAGTGCTGGTGCTCGGCTTGGACCAGGGGGTGCTCCTGGAGGGAGAGATGCACGGGAAGATGGGGATGTGTTTTATTTATTTATTTATTTATTTTTACTCTTTTTTTTTTGATGGGGATGTGTTTTAGAAGCTGAGTCAACTGAACTTCCACCGCTTCTTTCCACACAGCACGCCCCCCCACACACCCCAAAGAGGGCTTCTCTCGGTCTGGAGCAGGAAGGAACTGTGATGGCAGTGATGTCATTTCCAGAAGATGGGGAGCAGGGCGCCCCTGTCCTCAGCACTTGGCAGATTAATTCATTGCAAGACCCTATGAGACAGAAGTGTCATTATCACCATCACCCTCAGCCCACAGAGGGGAAACTGAGGCCGGAGACTCTGAGCCTGCCCCACGTCATCCAGCAGTAGGGGGCAGAGCCCAGATTCACACCCTAGGACCGCGCCCCAGCTTCCCTGTTTCTGCCACCAGGCTCCATTGCCTCCTGTGGAGGGGGTGGGGGGGTGTGGCCGGGAGGTGGGCGGGGAATCCAGAGTCTGGGGAGGTGTTAAGGCTGAGACGTCTGTTAGGTGTCAGGAGGACATGGGATACGAGTCTCCGGGCACGGAAGGCCCGCCACGGAGAGAACCATCAGGAAGTCCACGTGGAGGATGAAGAAGGCCGGCGGGTGAGCAAGGGGGCAGTGACCTCGGGCAACAATCTGGAGAGGTTTTGCCAGGCGTGGGCGAGAGGGGGGGACAGGGCGGCAGGTGGAGGTGGATGGGATATTCTCAGGGAACCAGAAAGGATATTTTCAAAAGTTCAGTATAGTTAGCGTACAGTGTTGTGTTAGTCTTGAGTGTACGATCTGGTGATTCAGGAACTCTGTACGTTCCTCCGTCTCATCGTGGTCAGTGTACTCTCCATCCCCAAGAAGGACTGTTTTTTTTTTTTTTTTTTAAAGATTTTATTTATTTGACAGAGAGAAACACAACCAGAGAGGGAACACAAGCAGGGGGAGTGAGAGAGGGAGAAGCAGGCTTCCCGTCGAAGCAAGAAGCCTGATGTGGGACTCGATTCCGGGTCTCCGGGATCATGACCTGAGCCGAAGGCAGTCGCTTAACCAACTGAGCCACCCAGGCGTCCCCAAGAAGGACTGTTTTTTAAGAAAGAGCACACACATGAATGAGGGGTAAGGGGAGCTGAAGGTGGGGGGACGGGGAGAAAGAGACAGAGACAGAGAATCTTTTTTATTTAAGTTCTATTCATTAACACGCAGTGTATTGATAGTTTCAGAAGTACAGTTCATTGATTCATCAGTTGCATAGAATACCCAGTGCTCATTCCGTCACCTTCTCCCCTTAATGTGCATCACATGGTTACCCCGTCCCCCCACCCCCCTTCCCTCCAGTAACCCTCAGTTTGTTACCTGTCATTGGGAGTCTCTATGGTTTGTCTCCTCTAATTTCATCTTGTTTTATTTTTCCCTCCCCTCCCATATGCTCCTGTTTTGTTTCTTAAGTTCCAATATGACTGAAATCATATGATAATGGTCTTTCTCTGATTAACTTATTTTGCTCAGCATAATATGCTCGAGTTCTATCCACGTCATTGCAAATGGAAAGATTTCATATTTTTTTTTTAAAGATTTTATTTATTTGACAGAGAGAAACACAGCCAGAGAGGGAACACAAGCAGGGGGAGTGAGAGAGGGAGAAGCAGGATTCCTGCTGAGCAGGGAGCCCGATATGGGACTCGATTCCGGGTCTCCGGGATCATGACCTGAGCCGAAGGCAGTCGCTTAACCAACTGAGCCACCCAGGCGCCCGGAAAGATTTCATATTTTGATGGCTGCATAGTATTCCATTGCATATACACACCACATCTTCTTTATCCATTCATCTGTCGATGGATATCTAGGCTCTTTCCATAGTTTGGCTATTTGGGGCATTGCTGCTCTAAAAATTGGGGTGCACGTGCCCCTTCGGATCACTAATTTGTATCTTTAGGGTAAATACCTAGTAGTGCAATTGCTGGGTCTTAGGGTAGCTCTATTTTCAATTTTCTGAGGAAATATTTTCCAGAGTCACTGCACCAGCTTGCTTTCCCACCAATAGTGTCAGAGGGTTTCCCTTTCTCTGCATCCTCACCAACATCTGTTGTTTCGTGACCTATTAATAAGCCATTCTGACTGGTGTGAGGTGGTATCTCACTGTGGTTTTAATTTGTATTTCCCTGACTCTTAGGGATGTTGAGCATTTTTTCATGTGCCTGTTGACCATTTGGATGTCTTCTTTGCAGAAATGCCTGTTCATGTCTTCTGCCCATTTCTTTTTTTTTTTTAAGATTTATTTATTTATTTATTTATTTATTTGGCAGAGATGGAGAGCAAGCACAAGTAGGCAGAGCAGCAGGCAGAGGGAGAAGAAAAAGCAGGCTCCTAGCTGAGCAGGGAGCCTGATGTGGGACTTTTTTTTTTTTAAGATTTTTATTTATTTATTTGACAGAGAGAAACACAGCGAGAGAGGAAGCACAAGCAGGGGGAGTGAGAGAGGGAGAAGCAGACTTCCCGCTGAGCAGGGAGCCTGAAGTGGGACCCGATCCTGGGTCTCTGGGATCATGACCTGAGCCGAAAGCAGTCGCTTAACCATCTGAGCCACCAGGTGCCCCCCGATGTGGGACTTGATCCCAGGACCTTGGGATCATAACTTGAGCTGAAGGTGGACACTTAACTGACTGAGCAACTCAGGTGCCCCCTTCTGCCCATTGGTTGATTGGATTATTTGTTCTTTGTGTGTTGAGTTTGATAAGTTCTTTATAGATCTTGGTTTATAGATCTTTATAGATACCAGCCCTTTATCTGATATGACACTTGCAAATATCTTCTGTCAGTTGTCTTTTGGTTTTGTCAACTGTTTCGTTTGCTGTGCAAAAACTTTTTATCTTGGTGAAGTGCCAACAGTTCATTTTTGCCTTTGTTTCCCTTCCCTTTGGAGCCAGGTCTAGTAAGAAGTTGCTGCAGCCAAGGTCAAAGAGGTTGTTGTCTGTGTTCTCCTCCAGGATTCGGATGGATTCGTGTCTCACATTTTGTTCTTTCACACATTTTGAGTCTATTTCTGTGTATGGTGTAAGAAAATGGTCCGGTTTCATTCTTCTGCATATGGCTATCCAATTTTCCCAGCACCATTTGTTGAAGAGACTGTCTTTTTTCCATTAGATATTCTTTCCTGCTTTGTGGAAGGTTAGTTGACAATAGAGTTGGGGGTCCATTTCTGGGCCCAACATGGAGCCCAGGTGGGGCATTACTTCATGACCCTGAGATGGTGAACCAAGCCAAAATCAAGAGCTGGACACCCAGCCAACTGAGGCACCCAGCCACCCCTGCAAGAAGGATTTTTTTCAAGAACAGAGATCCTAGAACACTGAACAGTGAGTGTTTCACTGCCTCCTGACACAGGAGGTAGCATTACTGTGCCCATTTTCAGATGGGAAAACTGAGGGCAGGAGTTTAGATAACTTGCCCAAGGCCAAAGGTAAGGGCTGAGTCAGGCTCTGACTCCAGATCACACATTCCTGCCACCGAGTTGACTAGAGCCCCAAGTTTCCTCACTTGGGGCTGCCACACCCTGTTGGCCAACTCGGTATTCTCAGTGAGTAAGCTCACTGGGCCCCATAAGTAGGGCACATGAGCAGGGCTTAGCTCCACCTTGCTGGCCGTGGAGTCACCCAGTGTTCAGGGCACTGCTCGAGGGAAGCAGGTAGAAAGGAATCCAGGTAAGTAGAGAAGAAGCACAAAGGGGACTCCAAGATTGGTAGGTCCTATGACCCTGGAAATGGAAGGGCATGAAAGCGGAAGACCCCACGCTCCCTTGTGGCCTTTCTCTTGAACCTTTGGGGGACCCCCAGTGCGGCATCTCGAAAGCCCAGAGAACAAGCCCACTGTATCCCACAAGCCCTGAGATCCTCTTTGTCTCAAGCCATCTTGCATTGCAAGGAATAGAAACCTTGAGCCTTCCCAAAGGGAGAGGGATTTGTCACAAAGATGGAAGAAGGGCCAGGACTCCTGGGAGCTGTGCTGTCTGCTCCTCTCCATTTCTTCTCTCTGCGTATCTCCCTGCTCCTTTGGGCAGAGCCCCTGCCTTTGTAAGTCTTAGGGTCTGCTTTCTCCAAGGGCTCTGATTGTAGTTTTGGCACCAGCAGTGGCCCATTTAAGCTGCACTGTCCGACTCCTAGGGCCACCTGTTGTCTATCCACCGTGGCCATGACTCTGTCCTTGAAACCCACTGAAGGTGCAGCCCAGATGCTAAGAAGAGAGTGCGGACAGAGAAGAAAGGATGCCCATATCTTGGTGGGTTTGTGTTCCATGTGCCAGGCCCTGGGCATAGCGACTCAAAGGGTGGGCTTCCTGCCCTCAAGAAGAGGTAGGCTGGCGGGACATATTCAGATGGTGGCCAGTGAGGCACAGACAACAGTTACGGGAGACACGGAGCCCCCGGGCTCTGCCTCAGAGCACAGCACGATGTACACCCTTTGTAGGGCAACTGCCCGGGGCATTAAAAGACATGTGTAAGTGCACACCTCCGTTCCTGGCCTACAGAAGCGCAGAGAAGCTCACCTGGGGAAGGGGCTGCTTGCACGCCCACAGGCATTGGCAGACTCCAGACTGAGGGCCTGGGCTCCTTACTGGCGGGGCGCTGGAGGCCCCCTACACCTCCCCACTTACTCCGTAGGCACGTACCAACTTGGCATCCTGCTCCTTCAAAGCCTGCAAGGGAGTCTCCAAGCAAGACAGACATAAAATCTTTTCTTTTACCTAACGTAAATCTTTTATGTAACATAGAATAGCCATTTTCTTCACCTCAGAGTGTGCGAGTTCAGAGGCATCAGGCACATTCACGGGATTGTGTAACCACTGCCGCTGTTTCCAGAACTTTTTCATCATCCCAAACAGAAACTCTGTACACATTAAGCAACAACACTCCCCTCCCCTCCCCCAGCCCCTGGCCACCTCTACCCTACTCTCTGTCTCTATGAACCATGCCTGTCCAGTTACCGTGGAATCACCAGTAGATCCTATTTGTCCTTCCACTACTGATTTTAGTCATTGGAGTGGCTTTTTTATTTGCTTTTTGTTTGTTTGTTTGCTTGTCTTTTACCTTAGTTAATCTAGCCAAAGTTTTGTGAATTCTGTAGAGCTTTTCAAAGAACCTACTTTGATTTCATTGCTTTTCTGGATTGTTCTCTCTCCTCCATCATGTTTGCCTCTACTCTAATCCTTACTGTTTTTCTTCCTTCTCCTGGCTTTATGTTTGGTTTGCTGTTCTTTTTCTAGTTCTTTAAGATATGGTTAGGTTATTGATTTGAGATCTTTCTTCCTTCTTGATACAGACATTCACGGCTACGAATGCCCCTAGTGCTACTTTCTCAGTCTCCCATAAGCCTTAGTGTGCTCTGTCTTCATTTTCTTTTTTTTTTTTTTTTTTTAAAGATTTTATTTATTTATTTGACAGAGAGAAACACAGCGAGAGAGGGAACACAAGCAGGGGGAGTGAGAGAGGGAGAAGCAGGCTTCCCGTCGAGCAGGGAGCCCGATGTGGGACTCGATCCTGGGTCTCTGGGATCATGACCTGAGCCGAAGGCAGTCACTCAACCAACTGAGCCACCCAGGCGCCCCGCTCTGTCTTCATTTTCATCCATCCCAAGGTATCGTCTGATTTCCCTTGTGATTGCTTCTTTGATGAGTTGGTTAAAAGTGTGTTGTTTGATGAAATATTGGGACTTCATCAAGATAAAAAAGCTTCTCTGCACAGTGAAGGAAAGAATCAACAAAATTAAAAGGCAGCCTACAGGGGTGCCTGGGTGGCTCAGTTGTTGACCATCTGCCTTCGGCTCAGGTCATGATCCCAGGGTCCTGGGATTGAGCCCCGCATCAGGCTCCCTGCTTCTCCCTTTCTCACTCCCCTTGCTTGTGTTCCCTCCCTAGCTGTGTTTCTCTCTGTCAAATAAATAAATAAAATATTTTAAAAAATAAAAATGAAAGTAAAAAAAATTAAAAGGCAGCCTACAGAATGAGAGAGGATATTTTAAATGACATACAAATGATGTTTGTAAAGGACATAAGGGTTAGTGTCCAAAATCTATAAAGAACTTATCAGGGGCACCTGGGTGACTCAATTGGTTAAGCAGCTGCGTTTGGCTCAGGTCATGGTCCTCAGGTCATGGTCCTAGGGTCCTGGGATCAAGCCCTGCATCGGGCTCTTTGTTCAACAGGGGGTCTGCCTCTCCCTCTCCCTCTCCCACTACTTCTGCTCTCTCCCTCTCTCTCTCTGTCAGTAAATAAGTAAATAAAATATTTTAAAAAAAGAACTTACCAAACTGAACACCCAAAGAACACATAGTCCAGTTAACAAAAAACACATGAATAGATATTTTTCCAAAGGAGACATTGGGATGGCCAACAGACACATGAAAAGGTGCTCACCATCACTCATCATCAGGGAAATACAGATCAAAATCTCCAAGAGATGTCACCTCACTCCTGTCAAAATGGATACAGTTTTCAACTCAGGAAACAACAGATGTTGGCAGGATGCAGAGAAAAAGGAACCCTCCTACACTGTTGGTGGGAAGGCAAACTTGTGCAGTTACTCTGGAAAACAGTATGGAGGGTCCTCAAAAAGTTGAAAATAGAAGTACCCTACAACCCAGCAATCACACTGCTAGGTATTTACCCAAAGGGTACAAGAATACAGAATCGAAGGGGTCCACGTGCCCCCTATAAACAATAGCCAGAGTATGGAAAGAGCCCAAGTGTCCATCAGCTGATGAATGGATAAAGAGGATATGATGTGTGTATACAATGGAATATTACTCAGCCATCCAAAGAATGAGAACTTACCATTTGCAGCGATGTGAGTAGAGCTAGTGTGTATTACACTAAGCGAAATAAGTCAGCCAGAGGAAGAAAAATATCTTATGATTTCACTCATATGTGGAATTTAAGAAACAAAACAGATAAACGTATGGGAGGGGGGGAAGAGAGAGGAGGAAACAAAC
The DNA here is from genome assembly GCA_004023965.1 of Spilogale gracilis. Classification (NCBI taxonomy): domain Eukaryota; kingdom Metazoa; phylum Chordata; class Mammalia; order Carnivora; family Mephitidae; genus Spilogale; species Spilogale gracilis. The sequence goes on from PITA01004372.1 coordinate 69,636, forward strand.
TGTAAGAGACTCTTCATGATAGAGAACAAACTGAGGGTTTGGGGCGCCTGGGTGGCTCAGTCGGTCAAGCGTCTGCCTTCAGCTCGGATCATGATCTCAGGGTTCTAGGATCGAGCCCCATGTCTGGCTCCCTGCTCAGCAGGGAGTTGCCTCTCTCTCTCTCTCTCTCTCTCTCGCTCTCGCTCTCTCTCTCTCTCCCCGCTGTCCCCCTGCTTGTGTTCTCTCACTCTCTCTCCCTCTCAAATAAATAAATAAATCAATAAAATGTTTAAAAAAACCTGAGGGTTGATCAAAGGAGGTGGGTAGGAGATAGGCTAGATGTGTGATGGGTATTAGGGAGGACACCTGTTGTGGTGAGCACTGGGTGTCATATGTAAGTCACTAAATTCTACTCCAGAAGTCAGTATTATACTATATGTTAGCTAAAGAGAATTTAAATAAAAAATTGAAAAATAAAAAAATATTTTTTGAATCGCCCATATTTGTGAATTTTCCAGTTTTCCTTTGTTATTGAATTTCAGTTTCATTCCCTTGTGATCAGAAAAGATACTTTGTATCATCTCAATCTCTTATGATTTATTAAGACTTATTTTTGTGATCTGTCCTGGAGAATGTTCCATGTGTACTTGAGAAGAATGTGTATTCAGCTGTTTTTAGGTAGAGCGTTCTGTATATCTCTGCTAGTTCCAATCGATTTATAATACTATTCAAGCCTTCTATTTTCTTTCTTTTTTAAAATGTTTTATTTATGGGCCCCTGGGTGGCTCAGCCAGTTAAGTGTCTGCCGTAAGCTCAGGTCACGATTGCCAGGTCCTGGGATCAAGTCCTGCATTAGACTCTGTGCTCAGCAGGGAGCCTGATTCTCCCTCTGCGCCTCTCTCTCTCTCTCTCTCTCTCTCTCTCTCCCTCTCTCTTTCCCCCCTCTCTATCTCATGAATAAATAAATAAATCCTTAGAAAATCAATTTAAGGAACACCTGGGTGGCTCAGCTCAGGTCATGATCCTGGAGACCCGGGAACGAGTCCCACATCGGGCTCCCTGCTTGGCCGGAAGCCCGCTTCTCCCTTTCTCACTCCCCCTGCTTGTGTTCCCTCTCTCACTGTGTTTCTCTCTGTCAAATAAATAAAATATTTTTTAAAAAATCAATTTAAAAATTTAAAAAGTTTTATGTATTTAAGTAATCTCTACACCCAGCATGGGGCTTAAACTCACAACCCCAAGATCAAGAATCGTACATCCTTCCAACTGAGCCGAGCAGGCACCCTAAGTGCTCTATTTTCTTATTGGTCTTCTGTTGCATTGTTTTATCCTTTATTGAAAGTGAGGTATTGAAATCTCCAACTGTTATGGTTAGAACTGTCTTTCTCCTTTCAGTCCTCTCAGTTTTTGCTTCATATATATTTTAGATCCACTTTGTTAGGTAGGTACAGGTTTATAACTGTTATAACTTCTTGCTGGATTTCATCATTTATCAATATGTTCAATATGTAATGTCCTTATTATCTCTTGTAACCTTTTTGGTCCAAAGTCTGTTTTTCCTGAAAATAACATAGTGAGCTCTCTTTGGGTTACTATTTGTGTTGAATATCTTTTTCTACCTTTTTACTTTGACTTCTCTGTGTCTCTGAATCTATATATCTCTGTATAGCATACAGCTAGATCATGTTTTTATGCTGTCTTCCCATCTCTGTCTTTTAATTGGAGAATTGAAGCCATTTATATTTAAAGCCACTACTGATAAGGATTCACTGTGCCATTTAGCTATTTGTTTTCTGTTTTGTATTTTTTTGATCTTCAATTCCCTACCTTACTGCCTCTTTTTGTAATTGATCATAGTCATTTTTTTTTGTAGAAATCTATTTTGATCCCTTCTTCTTTGCTTTTCATTATTCTTTCCTTTCCTTTTTTTAAAAAAAATTTATTTATTTATTTGACAGAGAGAAACACAGCCAGAGAGGGAACACAAGCAGGAGGAGTGAGAGAGGGAGAAGCGGGCTTCCCGCCGAGCAGGGACCCTGATGCGGGGCTCCTTTTCGGGACTCCAGGATCATGACCGGAGCTGAAAGACACTTAATGACTGAGCCACCCAGGTGCTCCTGTGTCTCTGTCTTTTAATTGATATTCTCATTTTCTTCAAAAGTCATTTCCTGATTTCTTGTAGTTCTTTGTCCATGGTTCCCATCGAGCATATTTAAGAACTGATTTCATGCTTTTGACCAACAATGCCAATATCTAGGCTTTCTCAGGGGTGTATCCTGTCAATTTTTTTTTCCTGTGAATGGGCCATATGCCTTCCATTTTATCTGTATGTCTTGTAATTTTAGTTGCGAACTGGCTGTTGTGAATACATAATGCAGTCACTCCGTACATCCGATGCTCCCACTCCCCGGGGACTGCTGGGGTTGCTGGTTGAGGGCTGGAACTGTCCACTTGTGACTTTTCCAAAGATTCCTTGTCCAGGCCAAGGAAGTTTCTGTTCCATGAAATCTGTGATCAGTCAGTTTAAAGACGAAGATTTCTTTAAATGTCTGGCTCAAAAAAAAGAAAGAAGAAAAAAGTTTTTATCTCTTTTCGTCTCTTTAAATATCCCCATAGGGCGCCTGGGTGGCTCAGTTGGTTGAGCAACTGCCTTCGGCTCAGGTCATGATCCCGGAGACCTGGGATCGAGCCCCGCAACAGGCTCCCTGCTTGGCGGGAAGCCTGCTTCTCCCTCTCTCACTCCCCCTGCTTGTGTTCCCTCTCTGGCTGTTTCTCTCTGTCAAATAAATAAAATCTTAAAAAAAAAAAAATCTCCCCATAGATCCTGCCAGGCGATCTCAGCTGCTGCAGCTGAGAGGTCCAAAACCAAGACAAGCATCTGCACTGGCCCCTCAAAAACACTGCCAGACCAACCAAAACATACAACCCCCAAATACTGAAGAACAAGGACCCTACTGCCCACCCTGGCACAAGCCACTCACTCCAGCAACATGGGCCGCTATCCCCGCAACTGTGGCAAGATTAAGGAGCAGGGGATGGTAGGTGGATATTGCAGACTTCTCTCTTCCCAAAGAATAGCAACTTCTCCCTTCATTAAACATCCCTCTGATTGTTGTTAAGTATCCCATCAGGTTTCAGAGTTCCAAATCCCTTGGTTCCAGCCCCTCTTTCCTACTGCACCATTCCCTCAGCAGAGAGATCAACTCCTAGAGCTGCCTACTCTACCCTTTTGTGTGACCTCATATGTAATATAATCACTTACCTGTAATCACAGACATCCTGTCGCTTCACTGCATTCTACTGGTCAGGAGAAGCAAGTTGCAGATCCTTCCCACACTCAAGGGGAGGGGCTCACACAGGGTCATGAATACCAGGAGGCTGGGACCACGAGGCTGCCTCAGTCCATCCTCCATACTGATTATGTGTTACGTTATTTCCAAATAAACACACATATGCATATATATGAAAGAATGGGGAAAGTTCCGGAAAAAGATGCAGTAGATTCTTAAATAAGAGAGGTCAAGGGATAAGGACTGTTGTGGAGCATAGGGAAAAATAAGGAGGACAAGTTTTGCTTTTTTGAAAGAAAATATATTTAAATATTATCCAAAAAAAAAGGCTAAAGAATTGTAAACATCTCCTTCAGAGGATAAACATTAGTATTTGAGCTGAGTCTGGACTTCTTCAGTTCTTCTATTAAAACATCTATTAGGGGCACCTGGGTGGCTCAGTTGGTTGGGCGGCTGCCTTCGGCTCAGGTCATGGTCCCAGAGTCCCGGGATGGAGTCCCGCCATCAGGCTCCCTGCTCGGTGGGAAGCCTGCTTCTCCCTCTCTCACTCCCCCTGCTTGTGTTCCCTCTCTGGCTGTGTTTCTCTCTGTCAAATAAGTAAAAAAATCTAAAAAAAAAAATCTATTAATTTAAGAATTTCCACTGATTCCCTATGCCCCAAACATTTGCAGGGTCCAGTCCTGCAAAATTGAATACTCCCATTTGAATGGGAGTACAGAAAATGTGCTAAATACTTAGATGTTAGGAGTCTCTTCCGGTTTCCCTTTTTTTCTCTTCCCATTCTGAACCATTCAGCCAAGAACCATTAGGGAAGGCAGAAAAGGGAAGGCGTGCATGTAGGTGGAGGCAGTTTGATCTCCTAGAGCGAGGTAAGCATGTAGGGCCAGGATGAGGGTAAGGAGAAGGAGGCACTCACCTTGGCTGAAAATGTTAAAAGGGTGATCCAAACTTCATTAATTACGATAAATCACATTTTAATGTATTACTTTAAAAAGGCAAAATAAATGCAAAAACCTCCAGAATGAGCAAGATATCAAAAATATTAAACAAAGGATCAGTATTTCTGAATTATTCTTTTGCTCCAAGCTCCAAAATGACTCAGCACAGCACTATTATTTCAAGAAGGCATTATGTGAGGGTATAGCCCAATGTGGGGTGTCAACCTGACCAGAGTCCATGAGGGGTCCACTTGGGTGACAGCTCAGCACGGGGTTTCAGAGCCCGAGCGAGGAGGGTGAGGAGGGTATCCACAAAGGCGGTATCTGGGTGCAGAGTGTTAGAGCCTAAGCTAAGTGACGAGGACACCCACACAGTAGTGGCCCAGTGTAAGGGCTTGGACCCCAAGAAAGGTGAAGAGAGTGTTCGTGAAGGAGGGAAGACCAGTGCAGGTTTCTAGAGCCTGGGGAGCTTGAGAAGAGCTTCCAAGTGGCTATATGTGTCCCGGCGTAAGTCAGCAGAGTCTGAGAGTGTTGACGGAGGCATTGGCATTCGGGAGCATCAGTGGCAGAGCTGGTTTCATTGAAAGAAATTGGTTAAGTAAAGAGACCAAAGATTTAAAGAGACATGTTTCTCACAGCTGGAGAAGGGAGGTATAGATTGAAAAGGGAGAAATTTATAATGGAACCTATGGTGTTGGATGGGTATTGGACATACTGGTAGGACATCACAATTTTTTTAAAGATTTTATACATTTATTTTTGAGAGAGGGAGAAGCAGACTCACCTCTGAGCAGAGAGCATGATGTGAGGCTACATCCCAGGGCCTGGAGATCATGACCTGAGTTGAAGCTCGATGCTTAATCAACTGAGCCACTCAGGCGCCCTCACATCACCACTTTCAATAAACTTCTAGTTTCTGCTTTTCATCCCTTGTGCTAAATTTTTGTCACACAGCTTACTTTTACATGGTCTATAAATTATACATTGTTGGGGCACCTGGGTGGCTCAGCTGGTTAAGTGTCTGACTCTTGGTCTTGGCTGAAGTCACGATCTCAGAGTTGGGAGATCAAGCCCCGGTCTGGGCTCGGTGCTCAGGGAGGTGTCTGCTTCGATTCTCTCCCTCTTCTTCCCCCACTAGCCCTCCTCCCGTTCTCTAGCTCTCTCTTGCTCTCTAAAATAAATAAATAAATAAATAAATCTTTTTATTAAATCTTATAGGTGCCCAATAAATAAATCTTTTAAAAACTATACATTGTTACTCTTTTTTGCTTTACATGGCTATGTTTTAGAGAGATCAAAAAAAATGTTTGAGGGCGCCTGGGTGGCTCAGTGGGTTAAGCCTCTGCCTCCGGCTCAGGTCATGATCTCAGGGTCCTGGGATCGAGGCCCACGTCGGGCTCTCTGCTCAGCAGGGAGCCTGCTTCCTGCTCTCTCTCTGCCTGCCTCTCTGCCTACTTGCGATCTCTCTCTTTGTCAAAGAAATACATAAATAATCTTTTTAAAAAAATGTTTGAGTCTTTTTAATATTTACCTGCAATCTAACCATTTCCAGAGTTCATCTGTGTGTGTTGGCCAAAATTTCTGTTTGGTGCCACATTCCTCCTTATATCAAATTTCTTCCCAAAGAACTTCCTTTACAGTTTTGGCCGCACAGGTCTGCAAGCAGTGAATTTTCTCAGATTTTAGGTTTTTCTTTAGAGGTCTTTACTTCACCCTCATTTTTATTTTTTAAAAATTTTTAAAGATTTTTGTTATTTATTTGCCAGAGAGAGAGAGAGAGCACAGCAAGGGGAGTGGCACCAGAGGGAGAAGAAGGTTCCTGGTTAAGCAAGGAGCCCTACACAGGACACGTCGGACTGGATCCCAGGACCCTGGGATCATGACCTAAGCAGGAGTCAGATGCTCAACTAAGCCACCAAGGTATCCCTTCACCCTCATTTTTAAAAGGCATCCTCTCTGTACAGAGAATTCTGCATTGATAAATTTTTCTTTCAGTGTTTTAAAGTTGTCACTCTATTTTCAGCTTGCCTATTTTCTGATAAGAACTTGACTATAAGTCTTATCTATGCTCTTATGTAAGCAATGTAATTTCCCCTATAGCTGTATTCATTACTTTCTCTTCTATCGACTTGTTAGTAGTTTGAATATGATGTGTCTAGGGTGTGTGTGTGTGTGCGCGCGCGCGTGCGGGAGTGCGTGTTTATCAGGCGTGGGGTTCTCTGAGATTCTTGGATCTAGAGTTTGTTACCTTCCATTGCTTTTGTAAAATTCTTAGAGACATACTTTAAACATTTGTTCTATTCCATTCTTCCTCTCTTCTTTTGGGACTCCACTAATATTATTTAAAATTTTTGTTATTATCCCACAGTTTTTTGATGCTCCATTCAATTTTTTCCCACTCTTTCTAACTTTGTATTTCATTTTGGGCACTCCCCATTGACATAATTGAGGCTTACTGATTCGTTCCTTGGCCACATCAAGTCTTCTGATGAACCCGTTGAAGGAAATCTTCATATCTGAGACTTTAAAAAATTTAGTATGTTTCTAACTTGATGCCTTCTTTGGGTTTTCATCCCTTTCCTGGAATTTGCCATCTGCTCCTGCATGATGTCCATTTTTCCACTCAGTTACCTTCTGCAATTGTTATTCAGTTTGCATTTTTTAAAGCTTGATATAAATGGAACAGTTCAGTATGTGTTTTCTTTTTGTGTGGCTTCTTTCACTAGGATGTCATGTGTGTCAACACTTGATTCCTTTTTATTTATGAGTAGTATTACTTTGTATGAATATACCACAATTTCTTTGTTCTTTCATCCGTTGGTGGATATTGTGTTTTTCCCAGTTGGGGCTCTTAGGCTCTATCAATATTTGTGTACAAGTCTTTTTATGGGCATTTACTTTTGTTTCTCTAAGGTTGATAACTAGGAACAGAGTGGCTTGATCATATGGTTGGTGTCTAACTTTTTTTAGAGATCTTATTTATTTATTTGAGAGAGAGAGCAAGAGGGAGAGAGCGAGCGAGCATGAGCACGAGCGGAGCCAAGGGGAGAGGGGCAGAGGGAGAGGAAGAAGCACACTCCTGTTGAGGAGGAGCCCGACTCTGGTCTCAATCCCAGGACCCGGAGATCATGACCTGAACGGAAGGCAGACACTTAACGACTGAGGCCCCCAGGTGCCCATGTTTGTACTATTTTAAATTCTCAGCATCAGTGTATAAGCATTCTAATTATTCTAGTCATTCACCAACATTTGACACTGTCAGTCTTTTTACTTTTAGCCATTCTACTAGGTATGAGTGGTATCTTATGGTTTTATTTTGCACCTATCTGACGTCTAAGGCTTTAAGCATATTTTCTTGTACTTGTTTGTTATGCATGTGTCTTCTTTGGTAAATTGTCTATTCAAATCTTTTGACTATTTTTAGTTAGCTTATGTTCTAATTACTGAGTTTCAAAACATATATGTACACACACACACACACACACACACACACACACACATACACAGCAAGTCCTTTATCAGATATGATTTGCAAAGATTTTTCTCCCAGTATATAGCTTATTTTTTCATCCTCTTAATGATGTCTTTTGAATAGCACAGGTTTTTTATTTCAGCAAAGTCAAATTCATTTGTTTGTTTATTTAAGAGTTTACTTATTTTTTTTCAGAGAGAGATAGAGATAGAGTGCGAACAGGAGTAGGGGCAGAGGGAGAGGGAGAGAGAATCTCAAGCAGACTCCTCCCTGAGTGCAGAGCCCCACTCGGGCCTCAATCCCATGACCTCGGAATCATGACCTGAGCTGAAATCAAGAGTTGGATGTTCAACCAACTGAACCACCCAGGTGCCCCTGTGAAGTCAAATTTAGAAATTAATGGATCATGTTTTTGGTGTTGTAGCTAAGAAAGTTCTGCCTACCCTAGGTCACAAAGATTTTCTCCTGTTTTTTTTTCTCTAGAAGTTTGATATTTTACATGTAGGTCTCTGTTGTATTTTGAGTGGAATTTTGTGTATGTTGAGAAGTATGGATTGAATTTTTCTCTTATGTGCACGTGTGCAGCTGTTCCAACTCCATTTATTGAAAAGACTAGCCTTTCTTCACTGATTTGCTTTTGTACTTTTGTCAAAATAAGTTGTACATATATTTACAGACTTCTGAAATCTCTATTCTATTGCTTTATTTGTCTGTCTTCATGGAAAGACCATGCTATTTTGTTACTGAAGCTTTATATTAAGTCTTGAAATCAGGTAACGTTAGTTCTCCAACTTTGTTGTTCTTTATGAAAGCTATTTTGGCCATTCTAGGCATTTGAACAGCCATGAGAATTTTAGAATTAGCTTGTCAATTTCTTACAAAATAGTCTACTAAGACTGTGATTGAAAGTGTGTTGAATCTATAGATCAGTTGGGGAAAACTGACATCAGAACAGTATTAAAATTTCTAACCAACTAACCAGGTATGTGTCTCTACTTATTTAGGTATTCTTTTGTTTCTCTCAATACTATTTTATAGTTTTTGATATGTGACTCTTATACATCTTTTGTCTCTTTTTTCCTAAATGTTTTAGTTTTTTGATGCTATTATACATAGTATTATTTGTTACCAGTAGGCAAAAACACAATCAGTTTTTGTATCTTGCAATCTTGCTACACACTTTTATTAATAGCTTTTTTGTGGATCTCATTGGATTTTTTAACATAGATAATCATGTCATCTGCGAATAAAGATAGTTTTATTGCTTCCTCTCCAATCTGATGTCATTAATTCCTTTTTCTTACCTGATTACATGGGCCTGTAACTCCAGGACAATGTTGAATCGATACGATTAGAGTGGGCTGTTATGTATAATGTTAGCTGTAGGATTTTCACAGATGTCCTTATCAGGTTGAGGACGTTCCCTTTTGTTCATAGTTTGCTTCCTGTTTTTATCACAATGGATAGATGTTAGATTTTATTTAAAGATTCTATTTGGGGCGCCTGGGTAGCTCAGTGGGTTAAAGCCTCTGCCTTCAGCTCACGTCATGATCTCAGGGTCCTGGGATTGAGGCCCACATCGGGCTCTCTGCTCAGCAGGGAGCCTGCTCCCTCTGCTTTCTCTGCCTGCCTCTCTGCCTACTTGTGATATCTCCGTCTCTCTGTCAAATAAATAAATAAAATCTTAAAAAAAAAAGATTCTATTTGTTCATTTGAAAGAGAGAGTGAGTGAGAGAGAAAGCACACGAACAGGAGCAGAGGGAGAGGGAGAAGTAGACACCCCATGGAGCAGGGAATCCAACTGGGGCCTCAACTCCAGGACCCCGGGATCATGACCAGAGCCAAAGGCAGGTGCTCAACCAACTGAGCCACCCAAGCACCCCTGGGTCTTGGATTTTGTAAAATGCTTTATGCATCTATTGAGATGATAATATAGTCTTTCTTATTTGGTTTCTTTTTTTTAAAAAGATTTTATTTATTTATTTGACAGAGAGAAACACAGCTAGAGAGGGAACACAGCAGGGGGAGTGTGAGACCGAGAAGCAGGCTTCCCACTGAGCAGGGAGCCCGATCCCAGGACTCTGGAATCATGACCTGAGCCGAAGGCAGACGCTTAATGGCTGAGCCACCCAGGCGCCCCTATTTGGTTTCTTAATATGATGAATTACATTCATTTTCTTTTTTTTTAAATTTTCTTTTTTTTTAAGATTTTATTTATTTATTTGACAGAGAGGGAAAGACAGTGAGAGAGAGAACACAAGCAGGGAGAGTGAGAGACGGAGAAGCAGGCTTCCCACTGAGCAGGGAGCCTGATGCAGGCCTCCATCCCAGGACCCTGGGATCATGACATGAGCCAAAGGCAGATGCCCAACGACTGAGCCACCCAGGCGCCCCTTAGACAATTTAAATTTAATGTGATTATGTATATGGTTAGGTTTAAATCTATCATCTTGTTATTTGTGTTTTATTTGTCCCAACTCTTCTCTGTTCCCTTTGATACTTGTTCTGCCTTCTTTGTACTAATTGCATATTTTTTTAGAATTCCATTTTCTCTTCTGTTGACTTATTAGCTAAAACTTTTTGGTTTGTATTTCAGTGGTTGCTTTGTAGTATATATCTTTAACTTATCACAGTTGTACCTTTAGATGCTACATACCACTTCGTGTATATTATAAGAAACTTACAGTAGTGTGCTTCCATTTCTTCCCTTATAGTCTTTTGCTGTTGTTACCATACAGTTTACTCTTATGTAAATCCCACTACAAATTGTTAATATTTTTGTTTAAATATCCAGTTACCTTCTAATGAGCTCTAAATAATAAGAAAACGTCTTATACTTGGTTAGCTCTTCGTGGCATTCTGGTTTCCCCAAGTTATCATTTTCCTTCTGCCTGAAGGACTTCCTTTGACATGTTAGTTCCCTCGTCTTGGCTTCTGCCAGGCCTAATCTGCTGTGAATCCTATCTAATGTAGTTTTGTCTCAGACATTGTAGTTTTCATATCTGCAAGTTTATGGGTATTTTAACAAATATTTTCCATGTCTCCACTGAACATTCCTAATCTTTCCTTTAGTGTCCAGCATATGGGACACAGTTATAAGAACTACTTTAATGTCATTCTGCACTCGTTCTATCATCTGTGTTATTTCTGGTTCAGTTGAATTGACTGTATTTTCTTCTCATTATGGCTCATAGTTTCTTGCTCCTTTGCATACCTGACAACTTTGCTTTGGATGCCGTACACCATTTATGCTAGTTTTAAAAACAATTTTACTTTGTTTTGTGCTATTTTGTGTTCAACATAAATATTCTTGAACTTGGTTCTGGGACGCAATTATGTTCCTCAGAGTTTGCTTCTGCTAGTCTTGTTTTTTGAGGCAAGATCAGAGCAGTGTTTAGTCTAGGGCTAATTTTCCCCACTACATGGGCAGGAACTTTCTGAGTACTTCACCCGAACTCTGTAGGTCTCCCCTCTGGCTCGGGGGAGCAGGGACCCTACTGCTGGCATATCTCAGCTGTTGTGATTGTTCCCTCTGATCATTTTGAGTGTTTCTCTCCCTGGCCTGAGCATTTCCCTCACCTGCACTCTTGATCTGAGTCTTGAGTTCAAGCCCCATGTTGGTCACGGAGCTAACTTTAAAACAACAACAACAAGAGAATGAGATATAAGACATAGACTGGGGGCACCCAGGTGGTGCAGCTGGTTGAGCTTCTGACTCTTGGTTTCAGCTCAGATCTGATCTCAGGGTGGTGAAATTGAGCCCCACCTCAGCTCTGTGCTCAGCGGAGAGTCAGCTTGAGTTTCTCTCTCCCTCTTCCTCTGTCCCTCCCCCTTCTCTCTCTTTCTCAGTGAAATAAATAAGCAATCTAAAAAAAAAAAAGATATAGACCAGAAAAATATTTGCAAATCCCCTATCTAAAAAGGACCATATTCAGGCTATTATAAAGAACTCTCAAAATTAAGCAATAAGAGGGGTGCCTGGGTAGCTCAGTTGGTTAAACATCTGACTCTTGATTTTGACTCAGGTCATCTCAGGGTTGTGAGATCAGGCTCCATGCTCAGTGACATGAACAAGATTCCTTCTCTCCCTCTTCCTCTGCCCCTTCTCTCCTCCCTATCTTAAAATAAATGAATCAAACAAGCAATAAGAAAACAAACAGTCCAGTTTTTTTTTAGTATTTATTTATTTATTTAAGAAATCTCTACCCCCAATATGGGGCTCAGACTCATGATCCCAAGGCCAAGTCCGATGTTCTGATGACTCACCCAGCCAGGTGACTCACGAGTAACCCAATTTAAAAATAGGTAAACCATTTGAGCAAGCACTTCATCAAAGAAGATATAAGCATGGCAAATAGGCCTAATAAAATGCAAATTAAACTCACATGACACCCCACTCCAGACCTAGCAGAGTGGCTAAAATAAAAAAAGACTGATCGAACCAAGTGTGGACAAGAAGGCGGGGAGCTGGACCTCTCACGCTTGGCTGGGACGCAACATGGCCCAGCCATGGCCCTGGAAAATGGCTTGGCAGTTTCTTATAAGACAAAACATACACCATTTGGCCCAACAATGCCATTTCTGGGTGCTTACCCAAGGGAAACAAAAACTTCCATTTACACCAAAACCTGTCCGTGATGTTTATTGCGGCGTTATTCATGGTAGCGAACAACCGGAAACGACCCCAATGTCCTTGACGGGAGAGCAGATACACAAATGGACAGAGAGCTGGAATGGACACACACCCTGGAATTCTGCTTAGCAGCCTAAGGAGCCTAAAGGAACCAACTCTTGATACCCTGACATCATGAAAACCTCTCAAAAGCACTATGTTCAGTGAAACCAGCCAGTCTCAAAAGGTTACTTACTGAAGAACTCCATTTACAGGACATTCTAGAGAAGGATGGGGAACAGATCAGGGGTTGCCAGGGTTTAGGGGATGGATTGACTACAAAGAGCCTGAGAGACTTTGGGGGTCCCATCCCTCTCTGCGGTGGCGGATGCCCAGGTCTACGCACCTGTGAAATCCCACGGAAGCATATACCAAAACCAAACCAAGTAAAATGGTGTCTACTGAAATAAACAATCAATCAATCAAAAATCCTCAGCGGTACATTAGAATGATTTTGAACATGTTTTATTCAGCATTTCTGGGTTTTCATGAGCAGATGAGTTTTCAGGGTGACTTACGCCACCTTCTTGGCAACTTCCTGGTACTCTGACCCGTTTATCTCCCGGGGCTGTTCTTGCCACCCATTCCCATGGCCACACCCGGGTCTTCCTGCCACCAGGCATGACTCTGCTTCCAAACTAGCTCGGAACTCAAAGCAACCACTCCCTAAGGCAGTGGCTCTTCATCAGGAGTGACCTTGTCCCCAGAGGGCATTTATTTGGGCCATGTCTGGAGACATTTTTGTGCTGAGTGGCGATGGTGTGGGTAAGATGCTGCTAAACGTCCTACAATATGGAGGACAGACCCCACGGCAAAGAATCGTTTGGCTACAGATGTCGAGAGAGCCAAGACAGAGAGACCCTCCTCGAGCCTGCAGAGACCCCACCTGAAGCCATTTCAGCCCGACTCGGACCCCCCCCAGCTCTGGTCTTCTATCCTCTTTCTCCAGCTTGCAGCCCATGGCCCACCACCAGCTCCACCATTCCTTGGTGAATATTCTCATCTTACCCAAGACTCTTTTAATTATAAGAAGTGTTTTTAAAAAATGAAAACAGGTAGGGCCCAAGGGGGGACTTTATTGGAAGAACTCGAAGGTGAAACCTTGATGGCTGATGCTCACTGAGCACCTGCACAACTGTCCCCCATCTCCACAGTCATCCTTCGTGGTAGATACCATACTGTCCCATTTCGGGGATGTCATATGGAATCCACAGGTGGAAAGGGATGCTAGCCCCAGAGTTGGGAACAGGAAACTAGACAGACAAAGCAACAAAAGAGTCTGTTCTTTAAGTGTCTGGAACACCTTCATCCCTGGTCTTGACTCTGCCTCTCCCTGCAGAGCTGCTCTCCTCTCTCAGTAGACCAGCTAGCTTTATTTGCCCTGGAGCACAGCATCAGGGAGCAAGCTGAGGACTGCTGAGCTTACGTGACCCTAATTCAGGAGACCAGCAGGGTACAAATGACATCTCTGATCCATAAATTCAAATCCTCTGCTCAGTTGTTGGGTTTTTTTTTTAAGATTTTATTTATTTGACAGAGAGAAACACAGCCAGAGAGGGAACACAAGCAGGGGGAGTGAGAGAGGGAGAAGCAGGCTTCCTGCTGAGCAGGGAGCCCGATGTGGGACTCGATCCCGGGTCTCTGAGATCATGACTTGAGCCAAAGGCAGTCGCTTAACCAACTGAGCCACCCAGGCACCACCTAGTTGGTTTTTTAAATTAATGGACTTTCTTGCTTTCTAGAGATTTATTTATTTATTTAGGGGGAAGGGGCAGAAGGAGAGGGAAAGAGAATCCCAAGCAGACTCCCCACTGAGTGTGGAGCCTGACACCAGGCTCAATTCTGCAACCCTGAGATAATGACCCAAGCTAAAACCAAGAGTTGGAAGCTTAAGCAACTAAACTACTCAGGCTCCCCAATCGACTTTATTTCTTTTAAAACAGTTTTAGATCTGCAGAAAAATTGAGTAATAGCACAGAAAGTTCCAGTATACGCCCTACCCCATGGTTTTCCCTACCCCTAACACCGTGAGTTAGTGTGGCACATTTGTTGCACTCAATCAACAAACACTGATACATTATCACTAACTGAAGCCTATACTTTACGTGAAGGTTCACCCTTAGTGTTGTGCGTTCTCTGTATCCACAGTTGCAGCAATACACAGAATGGCCTCATGCCCTGAGAGTCCCCTTGCTCCCTCTACATCCTTCCTGATTTCCCCAAATCCCTAGAAATCGCTGATCTTATTACTGTGTTTATAGTTTAATCTTTTCTAGAATGTCTTACAGTTGGAATCACACAGTATGTGGCCTTTTCTCATCGACTTCTTTCACTAGCAGTATGCATTTAAAGTTCTTCCATGAGTTTTGTGGCCTAATACTTCATTTCTTTTGACCGCTGAATGACACTCCATTGTCTGGACCTACCACAGTCTCTTCCTCCTTACACTGTACCTGTTGCATGACATCTTGGTTGTTTCTGTTTTTGGAAATTGAATAAAACTGCATTCCTATGCAGGTGTTTGTGTGGACGTAAGTTTTCAACTCAGTTGGGTAAATACCAAGGAATGTGACTTCTGGACTGTATGGTAAAACAATTATTTGATTTTGTAAGAAACTACCAAACATCTCGCAAAGTGGCTGTATCTCTTTGTACTCCCGCTGGCAATGATCGAGAGTTCCTGTTTCTCCACATCCTCGTCAACATTTACTATTGTCAACCTTTTGGATTTTAGCCATTTTAAGAAGTGGTAGCGGTATCCTATTGTTTCCATGTACAGTTCCCAAAAGACACATTATGTTAACCAGTTTTCCAAATGCTGATTTGCCATCTGTTTATCTACTTTGGTGAGGTGTCTGTTCAGATCTGTTGCCCATTTCTTAAACTGAGTTGTTTGTTCTCCTCCAATCCAAAGATATGATATCTTTCTCCATTTCCTTAGACTCTCTTTCATTTCTCTCAGATATGTTTGGCAATTTTCAATATACAAGTCTTGTATAGTGTTTGTTAAATTTAGCCTGGAATATTTAATGTTATTGTAAAGGAAAATTTTTTTAATTTTCTTTTTCCAATTTGTAGTCGGTTTAGAGAAATATGCTTGATTTTTTACATCAACCTGGTATGCTGTGACTTCCCCAAATTCATTTATCAGTTCTACTAATGCATTGTTCTTGTTATGTGATATTCAATGTAAATAATCATGCTGTCTACAGTTGGGACCACTTCTTCTTCCTTTCTAATCTTTGTGCTTCTAAATTTTTCTCTTACCTTATTGCAGTAGTTAGACCTTCCTGTACGTGTTGAGTAGAAGCGGTGTGTGTAGGTGCAGCCACCTTGCTCCTCATCTAGGGAGAGAACCTAATGCTTTTTAACCATCAAGTGTGATGTCAGCTGTGGGTTTTTTGAGGACAGCCTTTTTTAAGATTCAACAAATTCCCTTCTAGTCCTAATTTGCTGATGGTTTTCTTTTGCCTCCTTCTCTTTCTACATCATCAAAGTCCTGAAGTCTGTGAAATGTTTATTAAATATATCTATTAAAGTGTCACGTGGGTTTTCCCTTTAATTGTAATTAATTGATGTAAGTTTCATTATGTAAACATGGTGAATTATATTGATTTTTGTCAGTATTAAATCAGCCTTGCATTCATGGGATAAACCCTACTTTGTCATTATGTATTTTTATCTTCCATATATATTGCTGGGTTTATTTTACTAATATATTATTAAGAATACTTGCATGGAAGAGCTCTCCCTCAAGACCATGAGATGAGTGTGCTCTGCCTCCCTGCAGCCCTTCTCATCTCCGGAGCACCCTGGCAACCAGAACCCAGGGGAATGAAGCCAGTACCTCTTCCCAACACCTGCCTCCTATCTTCTGCCTCGAGCCTCCCTTCCCGGGTCCCTGCAGGTCCCCATCAAGCAGGTGTTTCTTAAACACCAGCTATGGACTCTGTGAGAAGGAAGGAGAATCAATTTTTGGAGAAGGAGGAGCCGGCCAGCACCTGCAGGGCAAACAGCCAGGACTGGCCGGGGAGGGCCTGGCCCCTGTCCTCTCTGAGGTCAGGGCTATGGCTGCTTTTGAAAAGGGTCAGACTCCGCAACCCCACCCTCCTCAGCGGAGCCCTGCCTCTTCCCTTCTCCAGATGGTTCTGTTTGCTTTCGCTCTGCCTTATCCAGGAGACTGGAAGCACCATGATAGCAACAATTAGGCACCTTTGTTATTTTATCCCCAGCACTTAGCATGGGTTTCTGGCAGGAAGGAGAGACAGTCCATAAATATTTGTGGAATGAATGAGTGATTGCATGGGCACATCTTTTTCCTACTGGAGTGACTGGAGGGTAAGAAGAGGGAGCGGTCTGAAGCCACTACTCCCCCCCCCCCCCACTGTGTCCTCATCTCCCTGTCCTCATATCACTGGGCTGGGGGAGGGGGACCACGGTAGTGAAATTTCTGGCATCTGGCTCCCAGCATCAGTGATGGTAGGGCTAGTTCCACTAAAGAAGCACGTGTGACACATTTTCCTGTCTATGGCCTTAAACTCTTTGGCCTTATACTGCAATAAATTCATTTTCTAATTTAAAAAATGAATATTTTTTATCATGAGAGTGTGTCATGAGAGATGTTGTTCTGCATTTTTTCTTATAATGTCTTTTCCAGCTATGGCACTGGGATTGAGCTAGCTTTATAGAATAAGTTGGAAAGTATTCTCTGTTTTCTGAAGGCGTTTGTGTAAGACTTACATTATTTCTTCCTTAAATAAATAGAATTGAGCAGTGAAGACATCTAGGCCTGGGTTCTGTGTGTGTGTGTGTGTGTGTGTGTGTGTGTGTGTGCGAGAGAGAGAGAGAGAGAGAGAGAGAGAGAGAGAGAGAGAGAGAGAGAGGGCTACAGAGACAGAAAGTTTTTCATAACAAATTCAATTACTTTGATAGATATATGTGTTGGGCTATCCAGATTTTTATATTTCTTCTTCAGTTATTCATAGTATATTTTTGTCTTTCAAGAAATACGCCCATCTTATCTAACTTGTCAAATTTATTAGAATAAAGTGGTTATATATATACACACATATATAAAACACATATCATCCTATATCCAAATAAACAAAGGATGTTTATAATTCACCAATAACGAGACAAAAAAATCCAATTAAAAAAGTTGGCCAAAGATCTGGACACTTTGCCAAAGGAAGAAACACAATGGACAATGAGCTTGTCAAAAACAAAACAAAACAAAACAAAACAAAACAAAACAAAACGCTCAACATCCTTAATCACCGGAGAAATGCAAATTACATCCATGATGAAATATTACCACCCACCCCCTGGACCGACGATATCAAATGCTGGTGAGGATGTGGGCCAGTAGAACCCCTCCTGCTCCCAGGCGGGAGAGGGGAGGCTGCAGCACTTCGGGAAAGGTGTGCCGGTTTCTTATGATGAAACACACACCTACCCTTTGACTCGGCCATTGCGCTCCCGAGAGAAATGAAAATATTTTCCCACAAGAAGACTGGTACATGGATGTCCCTGGTGGCTATACGCATAGTACCCCAAACTGGAAACAAATCCAAAGTCCACCGCAGGGGAGGACGCAGACCAGCTGTGGTATCTGCCCACTGTATGCATATCACAGAATTATCGCTCGGCAATAACAATGAACAAACTCCTGGGGCGCCTGGCTGGCCCTGTCGGTGGAGCTTATGAGCTTGCAGCTCTTGATTTCAGGGTTGTAAGTTCAAAACCCACAATAGGCCTAGAGTTTACTTAAATAAATAAACTTAAAAAAATAAAATAAAAGCAGCAACTGCCCAACACATCCAATAACCTGAATGAATCCCAGAAACATTATGCTTCAATTATATGAAACTCTAGTTCAGGCAAAACTCATCTAAGGCGGCAAAGCTCAACACTGCGACTACCTCTGGGAGGAGACACTGGCCAGAGACCTGAGGGAACGTTCTGGAGATCATGGGAATAGACTCTATCTTGATCGATTATAGGTTACATGGTTCTATCCATTCATTAGGACATAATTGTACACTTAAGATTTGACAGTTTTGGGGCGCCCGGGTGGCTCAGTTGTTAAGTGTCTGCCTTCAGCTCAGGTCATGATCCTGGAGTCCTGGGATCGAGCCCCGCATCGGGCTCCCTGCTCGACCTGCTTCTCCCTCTCTCACTCCCCCTGCTTGTGTTCCCTCTCTCGCTGTGTTTCTGTCTGCCAAATAAATAAATAAATAAAATCTTTAAGAAAAAAGATTTGAGAATTTCAATATATGTACATTTTACCTTTAAAAAAAAAAAAAAGGAACTGCAAACAGATACTGAACGCTTGCTAATGGAGTGGTTTTCTATGGTGGGATGGGTCGGTCACTTTGATGCCATCTTCTGTGTATTTTGGACTTGAGCAAATGAGTACAGCACTTGATGTCAGCGGGAGCCCGGTCTCTCCCTACCGGGGAGGGAGTTATGAACGTGGAACTGAACTCCTTGTTTTTGACTGACAGACAACATAGCAACAGTAATAGTTGTATGTGAAGTACGTGTGTGTAGGTGTGTGAGTCGTCTAGGTGGCACACTCGCCACCGTGCCTGCGAGGATAGCCTAGGAGCAATGGTGCGCGGGCAGAAATACGCTCAGTTGGCATCAGAGTCTCGCTTTCTAAATCCATTCTCCGCTGACAGGAAGGGACCCTTCCTAGAGAAATGACTGGAGTTCAGCACTGGGGCCGGGAAAATACAAGTTGATCCTAGGGGACAGGGGCCAGCTTCAAGGGGATTCCACTGGCCAAACCCAGGGCAATCAAAGTAAGTAAGAGTAGCGCTATAGCCCAAATGTTTGTGTCCCCTCCAAATTCATGTGCAGAAACTTAATCCCCAGTGCGACGGGTTGGGGGGACGGGGCTTTGGGGAGGTGATTGGATACGAGGGAGGAGCCCTCGTGAATGGAGTCAGTGTCCTCACAAAGGAGATTACGGAGAGCTCCCTCGCCCCTTCTGCCACATGAGGCCACAAGAAGAGGACAGGACAGGACATCTGTGAACCAGGAAGCAGGTCCACACCAGACACGCAATCTGTGGACACGCTGATTTGGGCTTCCCAGCCTCTGGAATCTGGAGAAAGAAATGTCTGTTGTGTAAGCCACCAAGTCCGTGATATTGTAACAATGATCAGATCAGACAAAGATCGTTATTAAGTGTTGGTGAAGGGGAATATGAAAATCAACCAGGAATGCTGTACTCGAATTAGGCCAGAATCTCTGTGTATGTGTATTTATTTGTTTACTTACTTATTTACTTATTTTGACCGTTATTTTTTAAGTGGAACCCAACACGGGGTTTGAACTCACAACCCTCAGATCAAGACCTGAGATCAAGAGTTGGACACTTAACCCAGTACAACCCCCAGATGCCCCGTATATACTTAGATATAGAAATCTAGAAGTAGGGGTGCCTGGGTGGCTCAGTCGTTAAGCATCTGCTTTGGCTCAGGGTACCATCTCGGGATCCTGGGATAGAGCCCCATGACATGCTCCCTGCTCATCGGGGAGTCTCCTTCTCCCTCTTCCTCTGCCTCTTCCCCCTGCTCGTGCTCTCACTCTCAAAGAAATAAATAAAATTTTTAAAAAAGGAAGGAAGGAAGGAAGGAAGGAAGGAAGGAAGGAAGGAAGGAAGGAAAGAAGGAAGGAAGGAAGGAAGGAAAAAAATGTAAGTGTGGAGACGCCTGGATGGCTCAGTTGATTAAGCGTGTGACTCTTGATTCCAGCTTAGGTCATGATCTCAGGGCTTTGAGCTCAGTCTGGAGTCTGCTCAAGATTCTCTCTCCCTCTCCCTCCCTCTCTGCCCATCTCCCACGCTCATGCACACACTCTCTCCCTCTCCCTCCCTCTCTGCCCATCTCCCATGCTCATGCACACACTCTCTCTCTCTCCCTTTCTCTCTCTCTAAAATAAATAAAATCTTTGAAATATATATATAAGTGTAAATGTGTGCATAAATGTATACACATATACAAAATGTGTGCATATTATATACATGTGTGCATGCCTGCTCATAGACATACTCACTCTCTGGCTTGGTTCCCTGAGAGAGCCAGAGGTCAGCAGCACCACCACAACCCTGGGAAATGCCTGGAACCCAGAGCCTGGCTGCCCAGACAGGAGCCAGAGCTCCTTGGAGAAATCCCGGGGCTGAGGCCCAAAGAACCACGGAGGTATATAAACTGGGACAGAAGCCAGTGGGAGTTGGTTCCCATTGGCCCAATCTGGGACAATGTGGGCGTCAAAATGAACAGTGCTGGAGTACACTGAATGCTGTGTCCCCCCCAAAAAGTGTGCCCATGTCCTTATCTTCAGAACCCATGAATGTGACCTAACTTGGAATTTTAAGTTAAGGCTCTCCAGACATGGCCATTCTGGATTCTCCTGGTGGGCTCTAAATCCAATGACAAGTGTCATCAGAGAAAGGTAAGGGGGTTCGACACAGCGAGAGCTACACAGAGGAGGGGCCATGTGAAGACAGCGGCCGAGTCCCGAGGGATGCAGCGGTGACCCCAGGAGCACCCGGGGCCCCCAGCAGCTGGAAGAGGCAGGAAGGATCCTCCCCAGAGGGAGCACCCTGTCAACACCTTGGTTTTGGACTTTTGGCCTCCAGAACTGGGAGAGAATCATCTTCTGTTGTTTGAAGCCACAGGAAACGAATACAAATAAGGAGACCGTCAATTCCCGCTGGGCTGTGAGCCCTTTCTGGAGGGAACGATTCTCCTCTGCTCGGTCCAAAGCCCTTGGTAAAGAGATCTGCCTGATGCAGAGTCTGTGCCTGGGATCCAGCTGGAAGGAGATCCTGTATGACCAGTTCTGCCTTCAGAGCCTCAGGTGCAGGGCATTGGACCCGCCCGTGGCTGTGGCCACCTGTGGCGCCGGGAGTGTGGGAGGGCCCTGGGCCCTCGGAGCCACTGCATGGCCTGCTCGCACACCCTGGAAACTGGTTCGCCCCCCGCCCACCTGCCCAGGGGATCAGCATGCCCGCCCTGTCTTCCATCTCTCCAGCAAGTTCTCAGGGCTTCCCCCAGCTGGCTCCAAGGCAACCCACAACCCCAAACTGAGCTCTAGTCTGGGCCCCAGTGGCCGAGGGTCCAATCTCCTAAGGGTCCCCACCCAAGATTCTGATTCTTTGTTGCTTATCCTTTCAGTCGGCTCAAGGGGAGGGGGGCACTGTCACATTTTTTTGACTCTTTGATTAAAGAGCAAGAATGATCTCATAGGTGTGCCGGCTGGCTCAGTGGAAAGATCATGTGACTCTTGATCTCAGGGTTGTGAGTTCGAGCCCCACGTTGGGTGTAGAGATTATTTAAGGAAAAAAAAAACTTTAAAAAAATGATTTAAAAAAAATGATTTCACGGAGAGATAGTCAAAACCCCTTCTTTCTCCCTTGGTGAACTAGCTCCCTGTCCAACGCTAAGGCCTTCTGGAACTGACCCCTTAGGCCCCCTAACTCTGAAGCTAGGGTCTTCACGCAGATTGCCAGAGCCCTGTTCCTATTTCACCTCCTCTGTCTGGTCACCCAAAATGCTCTAGAGGAAGATCATCTCTGCTTTTGATGCAGGAAGCACCACCCCTAGGAATTTACGAGGGAATAAGCCAATAGCCCAGAGTGTATCCGTGAGGTAGGACAAGGGAATTAAGGGTAATGAAACAGGGCAAACCCTGATGCCAATGATCTCCTGGCCAGAGAAAACCAAGGTCAACTGAAAATTGTCTGGAGGCTTCCAGTCCAAGATAAGCAGCTGGGAGGGGCCCTGAGGGCCTGGAGAGGGGCAGGGGAGGGAGGGTGGCTGGGAGAACCTTCCATCAAGTCCATCAGAGGCTGGACCAGTTTTTCCTCAGCTACAGCTTGCACTGACGGTGCCAGGAGGGAGGAGCGAGGACCTTCTGCTCCCTTACCTGCGCTTTGGACCCTGAGCCTCCCGTGGAACCTGGGTCATTCCCAGAACCAGTGTCTGGGAAACACCCAGTGAAAACCTATTTTGCAAATGTACTCAGTCGTGAGACAAGTCACGGAAAATCCGGAGATATTCTCACAGAGCAGTCACCCGGTTCAATTCTCTTTTTTCCCCTCAGTTTTCCCTCCTCTTTCTTTCTTTTTATATTTTATTTATTCGTTTGAGAGAGTGAGAGCACAAGCAGGGGGAGCAGCAGAAGGAAAGGGAGAAGCAGACTTCCCACCGAGCAGGGAGCCCAATGCGGGACTCGATCCCAGGATGCTGGGATCAGGACCTGAGCCGAAGGCAGACGCTTCACCGGCTGAGCCACCCAGGCGCCCCCTCCCCTTCTGAGAGTATGGTTTACACACAGTAATTGGTACAGAACTCAAGACACCCAGCTTGAGAGTTCTCCTGAGCCCACATTCCCAGGTAACCACCCTCCAATACAGAATGTTCTCGGTGCCCCAGAAGTTTCTCCTGCCTGCCCAGAGGCAAATGACTTTCAGATTTCTATCCCTGTAGGTTTGTTGTCTGTTCTAGGACACCACATATTTGAAATCAAACAATCTGTACTCTATGGTTTCTGGCTTCTATTCCCTCAACATAATGCTTTTGAAATTCGTCTATGTTGCAACTCATTCACTCTTATTTCTGTAGGATTTCACACAGAGAGAGACCCCACTTCATCATTCTTTTCTTGATTGGTGTTTGTGTTGTGAACAGTTCAGGGCTACTATAAGTGAAGCTGGCCCCAAAATCTTGAAGGGGGAGGAAGGAAAGGGAGAGAGAGGAACAGATTATAATCTACTGAAAAAAATAGGAACTCAGAAGTCACACTGACATAAATATATTCATACATTGCAAGCTTGGTGAGGAATACGGTGTTTGCATCCACTTACAGCACCTTTTCCCGGAGTGTTTAGTACAAAGAGAAAACAAGTGACTCTCCAGTGGAGAAACTGCCAGACATCTCCTCATCAGGTGACCTGCGTGGACATCATCAGGTGCGGGACAAATTGAAATCCCCACCAATCTGATAGGATGCAGTGAGAACACAGCCTCGCTCCCACGACATTCCTCTCAAAGATCCCTGACCTTAATCGAACCATAAGGAACATTCGAAAAACCGCTACTGAAAGACATACTACAAAATAACTGGTCTGTAACCTTCAGGAGTGCCAAGGGCATGCAAGTCAAAGAACGAGGGAGGAATGTTCCAGAAGGAAACTCAGATTCTGGACGGGTTCCCTTGCTATAAAGGATATTATGATCGTCACTGGGAAGATCTGAATGGGATCGGAAGATCAAATGACAACATCCTATGGATGTGATTTCTTGACTTTGACCACCGGAGTCTGGTTGTGTAGACGGATAACTCGGTTAGAAGGAAATACAGTCTAATGTGCTTGGAAGTCGTGGAGCGTCTGGGTAGGGACTTACAGGCAGATAGCTCAGGAAAAATAATTCTTTGTGTTATACTTGGAAACTTCCTGTAAATTTGAAATTATTTTTAAAAATAGTGATTTTTTCCTGCCCTTGAGGAAAACTGTTTTTCAGCTGTCATCACTCCTTTCTGTGTTTACTTCTAAGCCTGTGTGAGCACAGGGGTCACCAGAGTCACACTTCTTTTTGGTGGTGGTGGGGACCTGAGAGAGTACCATCCCTCAGGGGCACAAGGCTGTACCTGGGGCCTGTCTGATTGCCCCCGGGGTCCCAGGGCACCCTGATCTTGAAGGCAGGGAAGGGTCTGTGCGCTTTGTGGGTGTGGCCGAAGCCACATGAGCCAGGGGCCAGGAGAGTGGGTAGACCTCCTCTAACCAGGTAGCATTGCTAAAGGTTAGAACCATCCTTAATGTATTGAGCCTGTTACATTAGCAACCCAAGGCACTATTCTGGATGTCAGCGATGTAGCCGTGAAGAAGGCAGACAAAGGCTCCTGCCCTCAAGGAACTTACAGCCTGGAAGGGACAGCCAGCCCGTAGACGCGATGAGTAAGTAAAATGTACAGAATGCTAGACAGTGATATGCGCTACAGAGAGAAAGCCACAAAGGCTGATAAAAGAGGGGCGCCTGGGGGGCTCAGTGGGTTAAAGCCTCTGCCTTTGGCTCAGGTCATGATCTCAGGGTGCTGGGATCGAGGCCCGCATCAGGCTCTCTGCTCAGCGGGGAGCCTGCTTCCCCCTCTCTCTCTGCCTGTCTCGCTGCCTACTTGTGATCTCTCTCTGTGTCAAAGAAATAAATAAAATCTTTAAAGAAAAAAAAAAAAGAAGAGACATTAAAAAAAAAAGGGTAGTAAAGGAGAATGAAAGCTAGCTACTGGACCTGAGCAAGGGGAAGACAACCTGGGAGGTGTGTGTGTATGTGTGTGCGTGTGTGTGTTCAGTTTTAGCCACGTTATCTATGAAATGCCTGTTAAATACCTAAGGGGTCAGAAGTTCAGAGGAGGGGGCCAGGCTGCAGATCAAAATTTGGGTGTGAACTAGATGAATGATCTTATTTTTATTTATTTATTTTAAGGTAGAGGGTTTTTTTAAGGAAATTTATTTATTTATTTTTTAAAGATTTTATTTATTTATTTCACACACACAGAGAGAGAGATCACAAGTAGGCAGAGAGTGAGGAGGAAGCAGGCTCCCCGCTGAGCAAAGAGCTGGATGCAGGCCTGGATCCCAGGACCCTGAGATTATGACCTGAGCTGAAGACAGAGGCTTTAACCCACTGAGCCACCCAGGCGCCCTTTTTTTAAAAAGATTTTATTTATTTATTTAGGGGCGCCTGGGTGGCTCAGTGGGTTTAAGCGACTGCCTTCGGCTCAGGTCATGATCCCGGAGACCTGGGATCGAGCCCCACATGGGGCTCCCTGCTCGGTGGGAAGCCTGCTTCTCCCTCTCTCACTCCCCCGATCTCTCTCTAACTGTGTTTCTCACTGTCAAATAAGTAAAATCTTAAAAAAAAAAAAAAAGATTTTATTTATTTATTTGACAGAGAGAGAGATCACAAATAGGCAGAGAGGCAGGTAGAGAAAGAGGGGAGAGCAGGCTCCCCACCAAGCAGAGAGCCCAATGTGGGACTCGATCCCAAGACCCTGAAATCATGACCCGAGCTGAAGGAAAGGCTTAACCCTCTGAGCCACCCAGGCATCCCCAGATGAACGATTTTAAATACAGGAGTGAGTTCTGGGCAGACCCAAGGCCTGACACATTTCATAGTTGAAGGGTTGGTGTGGACAGACCCCTCATTGGCCTCAGTTCACATGGCTGGGAAGTTGTGGAGCTGGGATTCAAACCCCGGGGCAGACTTGTGCCCCTGCTGGAAGCTGCCACAGAGTCTGCTGCTGTTGACTATGTGGCCCCGTCTGTCACTTGACCTTTCAGAGGCTGGGTGTCCTCATCTATGAAAAGAGAGGCGAGTAGTGTGAGGGCAGTTGAAGGCAAGGATGGTGAGGAGGCCTCGTGGTGCACAGGCAACGGGTCAGACAGGTCACTGGAAGGGCTCTGGGCTTGCCCCCTGCCCACACACCTGCTCTCATCAGAATATACCTGTCTTCTGGGCAGGGGTGGGGCGTGGTGAGACACATGGAGAGTGTCCACAAGCCAAGATATCAATTTATAAGAAGTCACTGCCACCCAGCCCAGAATTCTGGGGTCAGCATGACCTGGGGGCCCTCCCTGTGGGGACAAGATCCCGCCATGCAACTCCCTGCCAGCCAGTCGCTGGGTGAACCCGGCATTTGAGGAAGGGAAATTAGAGTGATGCAGGGTCGGTAGGACCAGGCTGGGTCTCTGCGGCGTTCCCCCGGGCCTTGCTGGCAGGACTGGAACGGGCTCTGTAGCCTCAGCCTGTGCCCTGGGAAGGGCCCCGCTCCCAGGTCAGCTCCAGGCTGGCCAGGCCCCTTCCGCCAATTCAGTCTTTCTTTAGCAGTTTTAGTATCTTTCCATCTGTCCAGGCCGGGTAGGGGCCCCGCTGCCTCTGTGGCTTAGCACTTCCACTTTGGGGCATCCAGAGGCTTCCCAGTGTAAATGCCAATGGCTCCTGTCACATGGGAGCTGGGCAGGTGCCAGGTCACACGACTTCCTGTCCCCCATCCACCCCTCCCCTGCCAGTCGGCAGCAGGAGGACTCCAGCTGGCCATGCTCACCGTGGGGAAGTCAATTTCCAGTCTCCCTCAGGAGGACGGCCCCAGCCTGTGCCCTCTGCCCAGCTTAGCCCTAGCCACCCTTAATCCTGGCTCCATCAAGGTCCTGAGCCCCGACTCAGCTGTGCCAAGAGCTCCGGCTCATTCTGAGTAGCCAGCAATGCCGGGCAGCCCAGAGGTGGGAGGGGGAGGCAGATCCAGAACTGGGGAGCCTGAGAGGACGCTGTGCTGGGGTCTACTCGTCTGTCTCCGCTGCTGGGCTGGAGGCCCAGCCTGCTTCCTTGCTAGTCACCACCCGCAACACTTGGCCTGACCCTAGCCCATGAATAAATGGAGGTGCCAGTATCTTGGGAGTCTGGGGGCTTTCTAGGAGTGGGGGCTTGGATGTCTGTCCCAGGGATCTGTGTTGGAGTAACTCTGGAAAGCTTGGGCTGGGGAGGACACTGGTGCTCTGGGGCATGAAGGGCTGCACGGGCATGGCTGGGCTTGAGGCCTGGGCACCAAGACACACACAGGGCTGTGGCTGCCCCTTGCAGGCAGATGGGGTTCCCTCATTTCCCTCATGTGGATGCCTCCTGTGGGCATCCAGTGGGGGAGGGGGTGGCAAAGGCAATCTCAGTGTTTCTGGGATGTAATTTGAGTATTTGGAGCCAAGAGCTATAAAAATCTGGGAAGAACGTTTCGTGATAAATCAGAAACAAAACCAAAGCAATCATTTGCTAGTTGTGTCTACAAGACGACCAGGGCAGGGGGACTTCTGATCCAGACCCAGCCTATGTGCCTGGGTCTGCTTTGAGGGGCAGTGAGGCTCTGCCCACACTCTTCCCACCCACCCCAGGGAGCTTCCAGGGGGAAATGGGGAAAGCAGGGGCTGACAGTGGGAGGAGCTTTGGTTTGAAACTTCTAACCACCCTCCACCCTCCCCACCCCAGTCTGTTACACATCCACTGGGCAAATCACCGTGCCTCAGTTTCCCATATGTGGAAGGAATGATAAGCATCATGTCTACTACCAAGGTCAAGGAGGGCGAATGAGATTAAGCCCATGTGTTGGTGTTAGTCCTTGTGATCATCCACAATCTGCACTGAATTACCCTTTATGGTGTGCCTATTCTGTGCCAGGCCCTGAGGATACAGGAGAAACCAAGGCAGAAAGGGGGCTCTTCCAGAAATCCAACTGTCCATCTGTCCACCTGCCGGTCTCCTCTTTGTAGGAGCTACACTGGGCTTTCCTCAGTTCTGGAGCCTCTTGCCGGCTCTCCCCCCTCCTCTGCCCACCAGGACTTTGCACTTATCTGTCCCACATTTCCTAACCACCCCTTTTTCCTATCATACTGCAACCCACCCTTCCTGTCTCCACTGCCCAAGGGGACACCTTCAGACACCATCTCTGTGGCAACTTGACTTCTGGAGGTCTTCATTTTTCACTGGGGTACAGGATAAAGGCCCTGGCTCAAGCCCTGCGTAGCTGTCCTAGGGGTTACCTAACCTCTCCGGCTCAGTTTCCCTACGTGTAAGGAAAAACCACAACGTCCCCACCTCCTGGGGGCGGTTATGAAGAGTTGATGAGATCTGGCACCCAAATCCTGACAACGGCGCCCACCACCCAATAAAGACTGGATACATGTTACTCTCATTACTGCTACTTTGTAGCCATTATTATCAGACGGCAGGACCCAAAGGGCGGTGCTTCGCACTTCCCACAGCTCAGCACCTGGAGCGTGCCAGGCGCTCGGCATCTTCCGTACCTGCCCCGGGTCCTGGGCGGGGGGTGCGGCTGCATCTCGGGCGCTGGCACTGCCCCACGAGAGAGGGAAGCGGAAGTAGCCCTGCTCCTCGGAGAGCCCGGCGGGCACACAGTAGGTGCTCAAGGGATGGCCGGCTGACACCGGGAAGCCAGTGGCTCGGTGAGTGCACGCTCCCTCCCCTCCCTTCCCTGCTCCGCGGCGGCGGGCTCGGGGTGCCCGCGCGCTCCGTACGGGGTATCCGCTTCCAACGACACCCACTCCCACAACAAAGAAGCCTCCGTGGGGGCCACCTCCCCTCGGCGCCACCGGCACACGCACGAGCGGCCCGCCGGTCCGCTGACGCTGCCCCCAGTCCAGGGTCGGGAGCCGGCCCCCGCGGGTTGCCGGGGCGCCCACGGCCGGGCCGGAGGCGGGGTGGCGCCCGAGGGACGCCCGGCGACGCCGCCTCCAGCCGCGATTTAAAGGGCAGCGAGGGGCGGAGGGATCCCTGCCGACTCTCGGCACGGATCCCTCCGCCGCGGGGGGCGACGGCCCTTCTCGGTTCTCTTTAAATTCGCTTTTTCTCCCTCCGCCACCGCGAGCACCCAGCGAGGAACTCGTTTCTTTCCCGTGTTTCTCCGCCTCCCCGCCCCCACTCCCACCCCCCCCACCCCCCGCGAGTCCCGTAAAAGCAACAGAAGCAGCAGGGGTGGCGCGAGCCGGCGTGGTGGTGTCCCTCCGCCCGGCCGAGGGCACTCCTTTTCGTGTCCTTCCACCGTTCCCGGGCGGCGTCCGGACGGCTCACCGAGGGTGGCGACGCGTCTGCGGCGCGGGAGGCGAGGCTCCGGGGCTATGAGGTGAGGGCGCTCGGACCCCGGAGGCGGCGCGCGCGGCGCCAGGACCCGGGACGCGGACCCCCGGCAGGGCGGCTTCTGGGACGCCGCGGCCGCGCGGGAGGCGAGGTGAGGCCGGGCGCGGGGACGCGGGGACGCGGGGACGCGGCGCGGTGGGGGCGGGGGGCTCGGGCCGCGGCTGGGACTTATTTCCCGACAGCGGATGGAGCGGGTGGTGCTGCGGCGGGCACCGCCATCTTGGATTTTACTCTCCATTTTTCTCGGGAATTATTTTTTGGTGATTAATTTTTTGGGGGGCCCGAGAAGTACCGCCCGGCAGCGCGGACCCCCCCAGCGCAGCGGCCGGGCCGAGGGGCCGCGGTGCGCCCCAAGGAGGAGAGGGCAGCGCCGGACGGTGAGCGGGGGGCGGGCGCGGTGCGGGCGTGCGGGGGCGCCGGGCGGCGGCGGCGGCGGCGGCGGGCTGGGGGCGGGCCGGCGGGAGCGGGGGGCCCCGGGCCGGGGCCGGGGCGCGGGGGGTGGCGGCCGGAGGAGGGGCGCGGCGTGGGGGCGGCGGGGGGCGGCGGCGGCGGGCGGGGGCGCGGGCCCTGCAGTGGGCGCCGCCGCCGGAAGGGAGCGGTAGCGGCCTCCGGGCAGCGCGGGGCCGGGGAAGCGCCGGGGCGGCCCGCGGCCGCACGAGGGGAGCAGCCCCGCCGCTCGCGATTGGGGGACTCTGTTTTCCCTCTTCTCCAATGGGCAGCCGTGATCGGGCTCGCCCAATCTGTTACCTCTGCCGCGCTCCACTTCGGCTTGTTTTTGTTTGGGCTCGAGCCTCGTTCCAGGTCTCCTCCGGGGCCGTCCGCACCCTCCCGGTCCCTCCCCTGACAGCGGCGCCGGCCTCGGGCCGCGGCTCGCCGCCCTCGCCCCGGGTCCCGCTGGTCCCCGGCGGTCCTCGCAGAGTGGCGGTTGTCCGTCCGCACGCCCAGAGGTGATGGGTATCGGCGTCGCTCGCACCTGTGGGGGGTGGGGACCCTGTTTTCGTGGTGACAACGGGATCCAACTTGCGAGAATGGTGTAGAAGCACGTTGGACCGGAGAAATTGGCTCGCGCGCTCTCTTTGGGCTCCTCTGACCCGGTTCAGGATCCCGATCCGTCGAGTGGGGAAACTGGGATTACTAAGGAGGTGAACGCGTGTTCTCCGAAGATGAGTTTTAGAAAGTGATATATAGAGTAGCGGGCAGATGAATTGGTCGGTCGTGACTGTGACTTTTTCATCAGGACCGTTTTAGATTTACGCTACCTTAAACTTTATAAAAGCGTAGTTGAACGTGGTCGGAAGACTGCTGTAGAATCATCAGAGGAAGCAGTTGCCAGGTGGAACTTTTTCCTTTAGGTTTTGATGTGGAGAACACGGCTGTAACTTTTGATGCTTAGTTGTAAAAGCGTAAATATTTCGAAGAGGTCAGGGGGAATCATTTTTTGCCTGAAATAATCGCCGATAGCTTGTGTATATTGAAAAACGTACCTAAAGAGTTAGTTGCTGTAGATGCAAGTTTACTTTGTAGCCCAACGTTTGGCAGCTTGAAACACGGGTGTGGCCCCGTCACTGTCGGGGCTCCCTATATTCGGAGAGTAAAGTCCACAAACGCTTTAATCCCAGCATGTGGGGAAACTCGCCGCCCATTTTCCAGTTTGTACTTTCTAAACATTCTGCATTCTACCCTCCCTTTCCCAGGCTCAAGTGCAACAAGCTTCCCATGCCTGGCTACTTTTTGTCACATTCTGCCCAGCATTCCTAGCCACCCTCTGCCCCCTGCCCACCCCCCATCCTTCAGAAAGGTCCAGTGAGAAAGTTATCTACAAAGTCTGGCCCACTCTGGAGGACGCACACTTCCTCTGCGTTCCTTGAGCAGTTGCTACTTGGTATTATGTCTGGTTATTTGCCCATCCCTTCAGTTTTTTTGTGAACTGTTGGATTATTGTTTCTTGCCTCTGCCGTGGGCAGGTGCCCAGTAGCTGCTTAGTAGGCATTTGAGGAAAGTGTGTTTAGTTTCTTTGAAATATGTCCATTCTGATGTTATTTTAAAACATTGTTATTAACAAAGCAACTTAGTTTGAGAGTGAAGGAAATATTATGGATACTTAGTCTTCCAGAGAGGAGGGCTCAATTTTGTACTGATGAACTTTGAAGCCAGACTTTTTCAAAGTCATTTCCAAGTGCTCCCTTGCCGGTGTGTTCATGTGTCTTCTCAGACACAGTGAACTGCTTTCTGTCCTTGAACCAGATACCAGTGGGTATACTGGGGGGAGGTGGTGGAGGGTTGGGGAATATAGCAGAATATGACGTAAAGGAAGTGGTCACAGGTTGTTTGTGTGTTCGAGCATAGAGTTTTGTGGGTGAAGACGTTGATGTGTTATTTTTCCCTTGGGTCCTGTCAGTCTGGGATCCATCCGACTTTTCTCTATGTAGGACACGATGGATGGGCCAGTTGTGTTGCACAGCCATGTGTGCCATCTGAACAGCTCCTGGTCCACAGGAATGCCCTTCCCATGGCTTAGGAGAGCAAATCCTTTCAGATAAACCATAGGGATTCCATTATCTTATACTCTTGCCTACCATGTATTAGCTTTACTTTTTCTCCACTCATCAAAATCCTTCTCCGTGGAGCAAAAGTTGCAGGACTCTGTTATCTGTTAGCCCTAGAACACTGTGATTGTTGAGTTTTCCATGCAGGGATCCTGTGTCCTTGCTCTGCTGTGGCTCAGCTCTGGTTACATAGACACACTAAATGCTGGGAGAGAGCATGGGGTAGTTCTAGCTCAGATGTAGTTCTAGCTCTATGCAGTAGAAAGATGTTTTCTGTGTAGGATGTAATTGAATTTTTCAATCTGATTTTTAGTTTTTATTTGGGGGACAAAAACTTATTTCATGACATGTCTTGGTGTAGGAAATGGGTTTAATTGCTATAAGAAGCACAAGCTCAGGGTGGCTCGGTTAAAGCCTCTGCCTTCAGCTCAGGTCATGATCTCAGGGTCCTGGGATCGAGGCCCACATTGGGCTCTTTGTAAAAAAAGAAGAAGAAGCACAAGCTCAGGGCGCCTGGGTGGCGCAGTGGGTTACGCTTCTGCCTTGGGCTCAGGTCATGATCTCAGGGTCCTGGGATCGAGGCTGCATTGGGCTCTCTGCTGGGCTTCTGCTCTGCTTCCTCCTCTCTCTCTGCCTGCCTCTCTGCCTACTTGTGATCTCTCTCTGTCAAATAAATAAAATCTTAAAAAAAAAAAAAAAGGAGCACGAGCTCATATTATTACAGGGTAAAATTAAAACTAGCTAATGCACTTTAAATTGTAATCATTAGGGTGTTCTAAGCATTAGAATACAGTGATTTGAAAAGTAATTTCTTGGATAGACTGCCAACTTTGAACTCATAAAACTGCTTTCTATTTGGAGCTCTTAAGTTTGAAATATGAGCTAAGCCCTGAAGTTTTAATGGCTGAGTTCCACTGAACGTGCTGTACAGGGAAGGGGTCCTAGCAAACAGTGTACCCTAGGTCTTCGTCTAAAGGATTTTTAATGAGGGAAAGTGTCACAGCTTTCTTTAAATTCTTTCTACCAACTCTACATCATCCCATCCCCCCTCCAAAAACACCTCTACCAATCTGTTTTTACTTTAGTTATTACTGTAGTCCCTTTTCTCCTTCATAATTTGATGTTTCCTAGAAGTGTCTGCTGAGGGGAAAGGTCATGCCTGACCAGTATCTAACCCTGTGTTTATTTATTTTTTTCTAACCCTGTATTTATTAATGTGACCTGAGTTTCTTTTTGTCCCAGTCAAATAAAAAAAAAAGCACTTGTCATTTACAAACATTTTGATTCAACAGACATATTCCTAAATTTTAGTCATACACATCTTAATTTATCTGCATTACAGGGTTTTACTATTTTAAAGGAATGCCATGGAGAGAATCCATCTGTATAGGAAAAACCCATAATCTTATTTTTGTAAAGCCATGTTAATGCCTAATGTTTCCTTTAAAAAATAAAACAAAATAAAACACCTTTTGTTTTGACATCCCATATTGCTTGGAGACAGAGTGGATATATTTTATAAAGCTGGTGATGGAACCAGGAACTATTTGCATTCTAAAATATTCTCACAAAAGAAGAAAAGAAGTCACCGACTTCCATAGCTATTGATGCACAAAATTATGTTTTGCTTCACAGTTTTGCATCCATGATGTCAGAGCATTCCTAGGACCAGTTGAGTCTCTCAGTGCCTCTGGCTCCCACCTCTGCCAGCCAGATTTGGGGCTGTCTAATATCTAAACCACACAGCCTTCTCGGGTTGTATGCAATTACGACTATGTTAATATATAATTCTGGAGTTGGATGAAGGACCATTGGAGTAAGAGTCAATACCTGTGTTTCAGTCTGCTCTGTCATTATTTATGTAAGACATGGGGCCACGCCTCAGCTTCTAAACTGAACTTTACTCTCTGAGATGACTTCCAATTCTGAATTATATTTTATCATTTACACGTACTTGCCACCCTTTTGTCTCACTCCTTAGAGCTATTTTAATATTTTGATATCTAATTGGTATACATGGCTCATCTATACATCCTGTGTAGTTTTTCTTCCTTTTTTCTGAATTGATGCTATAGCTTACAATCAGTTGGGTTTTAGAATAGAGAGGCTGGAGTATATTTGTGGCCCCCAAAGCTTGAGGGCTCCTACTTTGGGATGGCTCCTATTTGTCAGTTGCATCTCTACTAGGTGTTTTTCTTTTCTGTACTGATAATAGTACTCTAAGGAAAAAGTAAACCTAGGGAGCATTCCCTAGTGATAAGCTTTTGTATTTATGTGTGATGCACATGTGGCTCAAGTATTGGAGTAAACCCTAGACTTCAGTTTGAACACTGGGTTTTAGACCTGGCCTTAACCACCGAGTAGCAGTTTGGCTTCAGGGAAGCAGTTTTATTCCTGAGCTCTTGCCATCTCCTGTGTAGTGATAATGCCTGTCTCCCCGACCCTGTAAGGTTGCTGAGCAGGTGAACCCTCAGTGGTGTGTCGGGTGAAACAAACACCTGTTTTCAACTTGAGCATCTTTATCAGAACTCCTGCGCAGCAGATCTCTGATGTCACTGGGATTGCCTCTCAGGTCTCAGGCAGAAGGTCCCTCAATAAAGGGTCATTCTGCTTTCCGCTCTGCACCCTTCTGCCCTGTTCTTCAGATCACCAGTTTTCACAGGCTTCCCTTTGGACACGCAGGGTCTCCCATTCTAGTAGCCATGCCCGATTTTCCGGAAAGCTGAAGTTCACATGCGCCCTCTAGCGTTCTGTGGACGCAACAATATTCCAGCACCACGAACAGTGCCCCATGGCTCCCAGTAGGTTCTTGGTAAATGTTGGATTCTAGGTCTGCAAAATGATTCATTTTGTCTGTCTGATTTGTGGAACAAGGTTGCAGTAACTGATAGAGTGTAATGATTGTGAGGAGTATTTTTATTTTCAAGGAAATGCCTATGTTGCATGATGTGGAGGGATATATATTTTTAGCAAGAAAATCAGCTTACTCTTAGGAAGACGGAGTTCCCCCGACTGAAGA
>PITA01004372.1:104363-124736 GCA_004023965.1 Spilogale gracilis
AAAATTGACACTCCCCCCCCCCAAAAAGAAAAGGGCAAAATTTTTTTTTCTATATTTGTGCTTTTATTTCTTTTCCCTGGTCATCCAGTGTAAAGTTTGTTCCCACATGGTTCTAACATACTGTTCGGTTCCTTTAAAGCTCTTAGCAGAATTTGTAGGTTCATACCTATTGGGTTGTTTCTCTTCCCACGCTATCCTCTGAGCTCCATGAAATTAGGAATCAAGCCACTTCTGTTCTAAGGGGCAAAGCATGTTTAAAATTTTGTTTGTGTCAGGATTGTATAGTTTTCTTCAGAGTGTCAGGAGTGTACAGGCTCTCAACCCAGCGTCGACTTAATTTGTTTCCAGTTCTCTAAGGCTTGGTCTCATTTGTAAAATGGGGGTGATAGCCATGATATCGTATATGTTATTGTACACATCTACTACTTTTACTGTTTATAAAGTATGTGTGACAGATCTTAAACGTTTTTGTTTCACGCTAAGACATAGTTGAATGTACCGTAGGTGATTGAAGGGCTGTGATGGGGGTAAATGGCCGGATGCGCGTAAAGGCGTTGGCACAGTTCTGGGCTGCTGGCGAGCGCCATCTTTTGCAAATGGTGTCTGGGACCCGAGAACTCAGAGCTTCTCTCCGTCGTGGCCGGGATTGCCAGGCCGCCCCTGCCGCACCCAGTTCTGCACACTTAAGATTTTATTTATTTATTTGACAGAGAGAGCGATCACAAATAGGCAGAGAGGCAGGCAGAGAAAGAGGAGGAAGCAGGCTCCCCACCCAGCAGAGAGCCGAATGTGGGACTCGATCCCAGGTCCCTGAGATCGTGACCTGAGCTGGAGGCAGAGGCTTAACCCTCTGAGCCACCCAGGCGCCCTGCACTCCTGTCTTAAGCAGACGTTTCTTTAGCTGTGTGCAGGACTTCATGGCACTTACCAGCTGCGGGCCCTCTGTCTCTCTCGCGGTGCACGCCTCTTGCCTGATGTATTTCCTTCTCTCTTCCCTCACCCCCTTTTCCTTGCACTAACTGCCTGTGAGAAAACTCAGTATTTTTTTTCCTTTGGGTTTGTGTCTTGCTAGTGGATTATCTTGTCAGGAGGAGTGAATTGCTTTGGGCAGGCAGGGATTCCTGTGTCTTTTACTCTAAGACTTTTTGCTTTGCTGTTCTGTGATTCTCTAAACTGAGATGATGTTGAAATGCTTGGTGAACTGTAAAGTCCTTGGTTGGTGTTGCTGTCTTCACAGCCCCCACTTCTCTCCTGAGTTCTGATGTCTTAGGACAGCTTCATCTGGGTTGTGACCCCCCCCCCTTAAATTCAGCACATTTAATTTTTCTCATCTTTCCTGCAAACCTGTTCTTTCTTTACAGTCTCCTCTGCTAGAGACCTCTGGCCCATCTTAAATTCCTTTATGTCTATCACCACCTGTGTCTAACTTGTTACCAAGTCTTGCCAGCCTTCTGTTTGAAACACCAGAGGTTTCCTCCCTCCCTACCCCCCACACCCACACCGTTGCATTTGAGCTTCTCTCCACCTCCAGCCACGTGCTTTTTCACCAATAGGATCCTTTCTGGAGTTCAAGCGAGCAAATTCTGCCACTTTCCGTCTGTATAATCAAGTAAAAAAGGATGTACTTTACGAGATGTAAGGATTGAATGATAGATGAATGGAGGATCTATTATTTATTGTTGTTTTAAAAGTGGAGTTACAGTGGGGCATCTGGCTGGTGCAATTGGTAGAGCGTGAGACTCTTGATCTTGGGGTTGTGAGTTCGAGCCCAATGCTGCAGGTAGAGATTACTTTAAATCTTAAAAAAAGTGAAGTTACAGTAAGAAAAAAAGTCTTACCAGAAACACAACAGGCTAACTTCCACTGTAACAAAATCTGTAATCTCCCTGGATGTTGGTGGGTGAGGTGTATGTAGTTCCGTATGATTTTTAATTTTACGTTGTCTCCAGAAGCTACATTCCTTCTCTTTCAGCAGTAGGAAAAGCACAGCTGGTCTTGGGTCTCTCTCATAAATCAACATACTGATCCTTTTATTCTCTTGAAAGTCTTTTTAGTGGAAGTGATGATGTGGTTGTTTTCTCGGGAGAGTTATGGTAGGATAAGGAATGGAGGGGAGGTTTCTACTTGATCATTTTAAGTTTTGTGAACAATGTAGCAGTATACTGACCCTCTGTTTCTACCTTCATTACTTGAAAAAGGGACAGTTGGAGATCTTTATGAGCTGTTTCTGCTTGTTTGATCCATGTGCCAAACTGAGGGGGTAGGCCGTATTTTCATTTTACTAACAAAGCGTTTGTGAGGTTAAATGACTTCTCCGTGGCTGCACTGCTAGAGGGTAACGACTGGCGTCGGAGTGGCACCTAGGTGCTTGGACTCCATCCCGAGCCCTGTTCTGAACCCTGTGTGCGCTGCTTCCTGCAAAATCTGTCACCTGGCAGATTTAGTCTTTGCCTTGGACCGAGACTTGGTCTCAGACCCAGCCCAAGAATTACCTTTTGGAAGTTTTTTTCTCACTCAAAGCCTTTGACCAGTGAGAATGGGATTGTTCTTTGTTCCAGGCTTACCTCGCTGCTTGAGGAACCGTGGGCTGTATTACAGACTTTTGACACTAGGTGGCATCTGTTTATAGAAAAGTCAAATGCTGTGTGGTTCCCCGGGAGGAATAACAAAAGAAGCATCCTTGATTTTATTATAGGCACTACTAGGTAAGCAGATGGATCAGATGTGGGGAAATGGGATAGCAGGTTGTTTTGTTTTGTTTTTGCAGAATTTTTCCCAAAAACCACATCAGCCAGAATTTTTATTTTGGAAATGCCTACCAAGACAATTGAAGACACAAATCTTTCTTATATCAGATCCTTTGTTATGATACATATTGGATAAATATTGGATATTACTGGGTAAATAAGGAACCGTAAATCAGTGGTTTCTGTCCTGAGGCAGTTGGGAGGGGGGTTATTACAGTTCTAGTTGCGGATCAGCAGGTCTACATGTTGTAATGTCTATTCATGGACCTACCAGTGGTACATGTTTTTTCAGATGTTCTACTAAATGAAAAATCCTACCAAAGAGTTTTGGTTTTCATTTTTATTGTAAAATTTTTATAGTAATATGAAAACGTTGAATTGTAACACTTGTGTGGAAGGTCTTGGTTATCTGGGGTTAAAGCAGTTTAAATGTGTAATTGAGGTGCTATCTTTATCTTAAGGATCCATATAGCTCTCTCTCTAGCTGCAATTCACACGTGCAGTTGAAGCGGGAAAATGACCTTTTTTAAAAGTATTTGTAAAATAACTTTTCAGAGGTGCTTAAGAGCTTCTCCTGTGATACGTTGGAATGTTACGTGTTTTGGGGGGTCTGGTAAGTGTAAAGCACTTTCACTTTGGTTTACTTTGTCATGGTCTCTGTGGCTGCTGTGACAAATTACCATGACTTTGGTGGCCTTGAACAAACGGCAGGCACAGATGTATTCTCGTTGGGCAGGCCCGAGAGTCACCACCTGTTTTGCTCAGCAAAATCAAGGTGTGGTAGGGCTCCCCCTGGAGACCGTAGGGGAGAATCCGTTCCTTGCCTCTGCCGGCTTCTGCTGTGGTGTTCTTTCGCTGGTGGCCTTGTCACTGCAGTCCTCGCCTCTCCTCTTGGAGTGGTGTCAAAGCCCCCTCTGTCACTCTCGTAAGGTCTCTTGTGATAGCATTTAGAGCCCACTCAGAATGCTTTATATCATCCCAAAGTCCATAATTTAAATCACCTCCCCAAAGACCCTTTTCCTTACAAGCTAATATCCACGGGCTCCACGTGGATATCCAGGACCTGATGTCTTTGAGGACCATTTTCAGGCCAGTGCAGTCTCCTTTGGAGCAGTGAGCACACCCAGCTCAGCGTGACTAGTAGCGCTGGCTCTAGCGGTCGTTTTAGCTTGGATTTTGTCTTTATCTAGCCAGATCTTACTGGCACTGTGGGCACCTGCTCTGAGTCAGGGGCCTCTCCTGAGGCGGGTGGGGCTTTACCACCTGAGGCTGCTTGGGGAGGCTGTTAAATTGGCTGAAGCGAAGTGCTTGAAGAGTTTGACTCTATCGAAGCTGGAAAAGAAAGCAGAAAGGACACTTGGTCATCAACTTCTCAAATGACACTTCTTTCTGACAGTGTTTATCGGAGTGGATCGTAAGGTTACAGGTGTGACCATGAATTCCTGGTTGTCTTCTAACCAACTGGTAAGTGAGTAAACTGTCTTCTCAAGGTGTATCACAGCCTTACTATGTGCTGTGATCTGGAATGTTGACCACCAGTGTTTCTGATGGCTTCACATCTTGGCCTGATAGTGTGAATTACTGTTCTAGGATTCCATGAAGCCTTGGCTATATATTGACTAGAGATGGATTTGGAATAACACTTGATCAAGGCTGATTTATAATTCCTTGATACATTTTTTTTTAAGATTTTATTTATTCATTTGAGAGAAACACAGCTAGAGAGGGAGCACAAGCAGGGGGAGTGAGAGAGGGAGAAGCAGGCTTCCTGCTTCGGGGCTCGATCCTGGGACTCCAGGACCATGACCTGAGCCGAAGGCAGATGCTTAATGACTGAGCCACCCAGGCGCCCCTCCTTGACACATTATTATAGAGCCCTTTTGTCACTTTAGATTTAAGAGAAAGAACTAATCACCAGTTGGGCATATATGTTGCAGTTTGGTTTGCGACTGGAAGGGGGATGAGATATGAATGGGCCTGTGGTGTGTTGGGCCTTGGGCTGGGTTCCAGTGACAGGAGAGTGTACCTTAGCTAGCACACCTGCAGCGGCGAAGCCAAGTTTTATCACGTAATTACACGAAGTAAGTGCAGTTGTGAGAAGTGCCGTGAAAGAGAAAGAGTAGAACAAGCAGTCTGTGAGATGGAGCGCCGTGGTGGGGGGCGCTGCGGGGCAGCTTGAGGTGTCAGGGAACACACGTAGCACCCGAGCAGGAGGAGAACGGGGCTGTGTCTGGAGTTGTAGCTGGAGCGAGGGGACACGACTGGGTCATGCAGGACCTTAGAGGCACCAGCAAGGTAACGAGGTAAGTTCTGTTAATGGTAGTTTGTAACAATTTCCAAATACTTTTGTTTTTGCCGTCGCACATAGGCCAGGAGTATGAGCCTAGAGTGGAAACTGGATTTTTCCTTCACCAGTGGGACATTGTTGGCACTGACCCTAGCCTGTGTGGTCACTGCTGGTCCAGTGTGAGCACTTCCGTTTCTTTGGGGCGTCTGTGTTTGTTTTTTCTCTCTTCTTTGGATAGTGCTTTCTTTCATTTTATGCTCTTTCTTTGTGTTTGTCTCCCTTGTGCTTATTTTAACTACAAGGCTCCGGGGAGTCTGGGACTGT
Organism: Spilogale gracilis; assembly: GCA_004023965.1. Lineage (NCBI taxonomy): Eukaryota > Metazoa > Chordata > Mammalia > Carnivora > Mephitidae > Spilogale > Spilogale gracilis. The sequence continues at coordinate 109,722 of PITA01004372.1, forward strand.
GGACCTTGAGCATCACAGAGTCTCCGTCCACAAGCAGAAGCATCAGAAACGGGGGGGAAGTATTTCAGTGACATGTGACTTCCCTGATTTGAATTACTGTATTTAAGGTTTTAGAAATTGGCTTTAACTTACATACGTAAGAATGATGCAGAAGGATTTTTGTGCTGTTTTATTTTCCTTTAATTTAAAATTTTATTATAGGGGCGCCTGGGTGGCTCAGTTGGTTGAGCGACTGCCTTCGGCTCAGGTCATGATCCCGGAGACCCGAGTCCCACATCGGGCTCCCTGCTCAGCGGGAAGCCTGCTTCTCCCTCTCTCACTCCCCCTGCTTGTGTTCCCTCTCTGGCTGTGTTTCTCTCTGTCAAATAAATAAAATCTAAATATATATATATATATACTTTAAAATTTTATTGTAAAAGTAATACGTGCTCATTTTGAAAAGTTGAACCTTGTGAAAAAAATTGCTCATGAGCTCATTCTCTGGAGATAATACTGTTAACCATCCGGTGTGTTGAATTGTTTTCTCGGCAAGTTGTAGCAGAATCGCTTTCGAAGGGTCTGCTCTGCTTTTTCTCAGTGAGATTTTTCAAAGTCCTCCAGCCAGCTAAAGCCTGCTTTGTAAGATGTGTGTTGCCTTCTCAGACCCTAGGCACTGGTTTCTTTGCTGCTGGATGATTTCTCGAAGGTAAACTGAGATAAGTTCAACATGAAACCGGTAGAGAATTCTTGGTAATATCACAAGAGTTCTGTTGAAATTCTTGATTCTTTTAGAATCAGTGGTTTTCATTTTTCTGACACAGTTTTTAAATCCTGGTTTGTGTTTAAGACAGTCAGGAAGAAACGTCCCAAAGCTGTAAGTAGGAACAGACTGGAAGCAGAGGTTTCCAACTGCGCATGGGCGGTTAAGTCCAAAGTCGCTAACAGTTTGTAATCTGTCACGTGTCACAAAGGGGCAGTGGAGGGAGAGAAGTTCATTGACTTTTGTCGAGGATCTGTCACTGCTGGGAGCAGTGCAGGCACTTGACAGGAACCAAGCACAGTTTCTATGAAACAACTCTGTGCTTTCCTTTAAAATTTTCAAGTGTTAGCAGGTTTTTTTGTTTGGTTGTTTTTTTCTAACTCTAAATAGTAGACATTTGGGGTGGGAATTTTTTTGAATCTTAATCCCATTCCCCCAAAGATAAGGAATGCTTTGGGGTGGTGGTGGTGGTGGTGGTGGTAGTGGTGGTGTGTGTGCGTGCCTCTTACCTTAGTCGTATTATTATATAAAACATTTTCTTTTTTTTTAAGATTTTTTTTATTTTTAGATGATCTCTACACGCAGTGTGGGGCTCGAACTCAGGACCCCGAGATCAAGAGCCCCATGTTCCCAACGATTGAGCCAGCCAGGTGCCCCTAGAAAGTTTCCTCTTTAAATACAAATCTGAATCTTTAAATACTTTCCTTTTGAAGTGCACCTCTTAGTTTAGTGGCTTTCCTTTTTTCTTTAAGATTTCATTTATTTATTTGCCACAGAGACGAGGGAGGGAGAGGGAGAGGCAGGCTTCCCACCAAGCAGAGAGCCTGATGCGGGGCTCAATCCTGGGACCCTGGTTTAGCAGTTCTCAAGTACGTTTTGCATTATCACAAATTGCCTGCCTTTTTTAAATTTATGTTTGATGGTAGAACGCGAAGTTGGCACTTCCTCCCCCACCTGTTGGTCCGGTGAAGCCACGTGAGCTGAATCCTCCTTCCCTGTTGACTTCAGAGTCTGTGAGCCTCGGGGGACGGGTGCTGCCTGTCCGGAGCATTGGCACGAGTGTTTCCTTAGAGCCACCTTGCCTCATTCTTGTGAACACTCATAAAAACAGGGGGAGCAGAGCCTGGCGCAGCGCTCTCAGGAACTGCGCCCTGTTACACTCAGATGGTCTCTGTCACTCCGGAGGAAACTGTTCTTTTAAAAACTTCTCTTTTGGGCGCCTGGGTGGCTCAGAGGGTTAAGCCTCTGCCTTCAGCTCAGGTCATGATCTCAGGGTCCTGGGATCGAGTCCCACATGGGGCTCTCTGCTCAGTGGGGAGCCTACTCCCCCCCCTTTCTCTGCCTGCCTCTCTGCCTATTTGTGATCTCTCTCTCTGTGAAATAAATAAATGAAATCTTAAAAAAAAAAAGCTTAAAAACTTCTCTTTTAAGATTTTATTTTATTTGAGAAAGCAAGCAAGCATGGGAAGCAGCAGAAGGAGAGGGAGAAGCAGATGACGTGGGGCTCAGGCTCCAGAAAAAAAAAATTTTTTTTAAAGAAAGATCCTTATAGGAGCACCTGGGTGGCTCATTTGGTTTGGCGTCTTCCTTCAGCTTGGGTCATGATCCCAGGGTCCTTGGGTCTTGTCCCGCATTGGGCTCCTTGCTCAGCAGGGAGCCTGCTTCTCCCTCTGCTCTGCCTGTTTGTGCATGCTCTGTCAAATAAATATAATCTTAAAAAGGGAGAGGGGGGCGCCTGGGTGGCTCAGTTGGTTAAGCGACTGCCTTCGGCTCAGGTCATGGTCCCGGAGACCCGGGATAGAGCCCCACATCGGGCTCCCTGCTTGGCGGGAGGCCTGCTTCTCCCTCTCTCACTCCCCCTGCTTGTGTTCCCTCTCTGGCTGTGTTTCTCTCTGTCAAATAAATAAAATATTTTTAAAAAAGGGGGGGGGAGAGGGCGCTGGGTGTCTCAGTCGTTAAGCATCTGCCTTTGGCTCAGGTCATGGTCTTGGAGACCCGGGATTGAGCCCCTCATCAGGCTCCCTGCTCAGCAAGAAGCCTGCTTCTCCCTCTCTCACCGCCCCCCCCGCTTGTGTTCCCCTCTCTCGCTGTGTTTCTCTCTGTCAAATAAATAAGATCTTTAAAAAAAAAAAAGTTAAAGTCCTTATAAACTCTCTGAAGGCATGCTGTTCTCAAACTAACCCCTTCCCCTTCTCATCATCGCCATCCTCTGAGTTAAATTTACATGTACCCTTTCAGTCACATGCAGTTTTCTCCTCTCATTTGAGGCAGAGGACCTGGAACTTAAGACTCAGAGGTCAGGTCATGATCTCAGGGTCCTGGGATCGAGGCCTCTCTGCTCAGCAGGGAGCCTGCTTCCTCCTCTCTCTCTGTCAGCCTCTCTGCCTACTTGTGATCTCTCCCTCTGTCAAATAAATAAAACCTTTTAAAAAAAAAAAAGACTCTTTCTATTCGTTATTCCTTCCATTTGCCTCTGCCGTCTGACTCTTTCCCCACAAGCCCGTGTTCTAAGACATCATGCCCATTTTAGAAGTTCTTGATCGTTTCAGAGAGTGGCTCACATATGGTCATATGGCCCATCCTGTCTGTGAGTTTCAGCCCCTGACTTTGCCTTGGGACTTTCTGCAGCCTGTGACCAGAGGGGTCACTCCCTTCCTGGAGCTCTGATCCCTCGCCCTCGTTTGCTCTTCTCCTCTTCCCTCCCTAGTCGCCCCTTCCAGTATCCTTTGCTGCTGATTCCTCGTTTGGAGGGCTGCCCCCTCTGTCCTTACACTTCTGTCATCTGTCTTGTCCCATTAGACCGGTACTCCAGGCCCTTGTATCCTTCGGCCCATTCGGCATCTTTGCTTGGTCTCTGCTGGGCATCTCACACGTGACTGAAGCCAAACTCCTGCACCCCGACCCCTCCGAAAACCTAAGCTTCCTGTTGTTTTTGCCACCTCTGGGAAAAGTGTACTTCAATTTGGAGGCATATCAGAGTCCTCTTTCTTTCAAAGATCCTGTCTATCCTCAGACCTTCAGAAGTGATCTCGAAACCAGCTACTTCTCACCACCTTTGCTGCTCCTAGCCCCCAGTGTCCTCTAGTTCATCGCAGTAACCTCTTAACTGGTGCTTTCTCTCATGTCCCCCAGTTATTAGTAGCTGCATTAGATCAGCTTTTTTTTTTTTTAAGCATTTATTTGTGAGCTTTTCCACACACAGCGAGCAGCCACCATGAGCCTTCAAAATGGTAACCTGGATCAAGTCATTCCTGCTTTCCATCTCCCTGAGAGTTCATGCCCAAGTCTCAGCAGTGGCTTTGAGGCCCTCTGTTACATGTTCTAGCAGTCCCTCTGACTCCCTCCTGCCCCCGTTCACCACTGCCACAGCCACACTAGGCACCTTGCTGGTCCTCTGCACACTGCTTCCCCCTCCCCCACTGCGTGCTTGCCCTTTGCTGGTGCATGTTCTCCTTTGCTGCCTGGCTCCCCCCCCCAATGCCATCTGAAACACTCCCTGTCATCTAGAAACCGCTTTATTTTCTCCAAGGTGCTTGCACTGATTTGTTAATTTATTTCCTAGGGATTTCTTCATTAGTATATAAGCACATATGCGGGCAGAAACCTGTTTCTGTTCTTTGCTGTATCCCCAGGGCCTGGAACCAGAATATAATAGATGTCTAATAATTTTCCTAATATTTACACACGTGACCCTTGAATGCCCCTGTGCAGTCAGAATTCCACATGCAACTTACTACTCACTAAAAACTCAAGTACTGGGCGCCTGGGTGGCTCAGAGGGTTAAAGCCTCTGCCTTCGGCTCAGGTCATGGTCTCAGGGTCCTGGGATCGAGTCTTGCATCGGGTTCTCTGCTCAGCAAGGAGCCTGCTTCCTCCTCTCTCTCTGCCTGCCTCTCTGCCTACTTGCGATCTCTCTCTGTCAAATAAATAAATAAAATCTTTTTAAAAAATCATAAGGAAGAGGAAATATATGCTGTGCTGTGTTTATTTAAAAAAATTCTTTTTCAGAAGGAAGTGGATCTGCACAGTTCAGACTTGTGTTGAAGGGCTCCTGAACTGGGAAGTCAGAACAGAGAAAGATTTGTATGTTACACCGTTTAAGAAGTAGCCAGTACTCCTTTCTTGAAATTTTTTTCTGCCAGTTTTGAGATAAATTTCAGGTAATTTTTGTTTGTAAATATAGTTAGTGGCCAGCTAGTTCCGACGCTGTCGAGCGAGTCAAGACCATGGTGGTGTTTCTGTGTGAGCCCTCTGTGTCCCAGGCCAGAGCGACGAGCCCTTGCTTCTGTGGGGAGCTGGACCTCCGTGGGAACTGTGAGCCCTGAGGCTTTGCCGGCCACCCCGTGTCCTCGGCTTCTGTTTCGTCAGTCTTGCAGTATCGGCTGTGTTAGCTTTTGAAATTCCATCTCCAGCTTCAATATTGTAAGCGTTCTTTCAGCTTGCGGTCTTACAGGGGAACCATGCCAACAAGAACAGATTCCACACTTGAGAGGGCAGAACAAGAAAATTGGTATATATTCATTTTGAGCTAGAACTTAATTTTTTTTAGGATTCTGTTAGAGTGAGCATGAGCAGGAGGAGGGGCAGAAAGAGAGAGAAGCAGGCTCCTTACTGGACTCAAGGGGAGGCTTGATCCGAGGACCCTGAGATCACGCCCTGAGCCCGAGGCAGACACTTAACCAGCTGAGCCACCCAGGCGCCCCTGGAGTTAGAAATTGATAAGCAGCTCCCAAATTTCTGGTCGTTTCGCTAGAACTGGTTTTACAAAATAATTCACTTGTGAGTGTAAGTAAAGTTTTTTGCCGTAGCGACACCACTGTCACCTGGGCAAGCAGAGGGTGTTGGGGCCTCTGCTGAGAGGTGCCCAGCCCTGTGCAGGGTGTTCATCCTAGCGAAACTCAGGTTCCCTGCCTGTCGGAGTGATCCCTTGGTATTTAAGCTCAGGCACTCTCAGTCGACTGCGGCGTAAGTGACACTGAACGTTACGGATTTGCTCCAGTTTGGACGGGTCAGTAATCCTCAGTTTAATTGAAATTTTGTATAAGTCAGTGGATCTCAGTCTCTGTTCCATGAACTGCGTTGAAGTGTGCTGATTTATTGGTGAACTTTTCCTAATTCTCAGGGAAAAAGTTAGGTCAGTAGGTATAATTTCCTCAGATTAAAATTGTAACACCTGTTCTTTGCCCTCACCAATGACCGAATGAATGAGTAAGCACCTGAGGACAGTGGTTCCCACGCTGGCGCTTAGTCAGGACCGCCTTGAGGGGCTTCCTTCAGGACAGGTTGCTGGGCTTCGTCACAGTTTTCTGCCTTATATCTCTGTGGAGAGATGACTTGCTTTTTCTTTTCTCTCTTATTTCTGTCTAAGGCCACATTGCTTTTTTTTTTTTTTTTTTAAGATTTTATTTATTTGACAGAGAGAAATACAGTGAGAGAGGGAACACAAGCAGGGGGAGTGAGAGAGGGAGAAGCAGGCTTCCCGCCGAGCAGGGAGCCCGATGTGGGGCTCGATCCCGGGTCTCTGGGATCATGACCTGAGCCAAAGGCAGTCGCTCAACCAACTGAGCCACCCAGGGGCCCCACCACATTGCTCTTTTCTGATTCACGTGGTTCTATTTTATTTCTTATCATTGAAGGGTATTAGTACTCGGGGGTCCTGAAAACACATTCTTCCATCATGTTCCATAAACTGTGTGTTCTGGGAGGGCATTCTTGAGATGGACTTCCTAAAGGACTCTTCACCTTCTCCTTCTTGTTCTTTTCCTCTGAAGGTATAGAACTAGGGGCGTGAAGCAGGTGGTGGAAGGGGCAGGTGGCGGGGAGGCCGCTGTGATCGAGGCTGGGGTCCCTGTCCTGTCTCTGCCTGGCAGGGGGGCTTCACTCTGCTGCCTTTAACTGAGAGGCATCTTGAGAAAGGAGAGGACTTGAAGAGGTCAGGTTGTAACTTTTCGTATTTTGCAGTTTAAAACAATACAGAAAGCAGTTCCGGGGCACCTGGGTGGCTCAGTCGGTTAAGCGTCTGTTCTTGGTTTCAGTTCCGGTCATGAGCTCAAGGTCATGGGAATGAGCCCCTCGTTGGGCTCTGTGCTCAGCAGGGAGTCTGCTTTGGATCCTGTCTCTGTCTCTGTCCCTCCCCCCACTTGCACACATGCACGCGCTCTCTAAAATAAATGATTTTTTAAAAAAATGAATGTTTTGTATTTTTGTGTGGTATCATTAAAAGTGTGACCAGGTGTACTTTTCTAGAAGTACTTCAAAATAATGTATCATCTGTGTTTTTTGTGTTTTAAGAAAATAAGGGAAATTGGCGTTTGTGTAGTGAGAGGCCCCCAGGCCTCAGTGCTAGGCTCTCATGGTGCTGTGGCCTCATGCTGTGCCCAGAGCCCGGGACCTCTCTGCCTCTGTGACGTTGGTTCCAGCTGCAAATTGAAGGAGTTGTGCTAGGATCTTAAAGCCTGTTTAGCTCTGAAGTTCTGTGTGTTTGCACTTTTTTTTTATCCTGGAGCTCTTTTGGTCTGATTTATAATAAAGCGTAATTCAAGAATGAGGCGATGCCATGGACATCCCTGTTTCGTTCCCATTACCAGCAAAATGTAATCTCTTAAACCCTTACTTCCAGAGGTCCTTATCGACCACAAGCATCCCTCATTATTGAAATCATTTAATTCTCAGATTCAGTTAATTAAAATTCAGATGGTGAAGGATATTTCTATTTTAGCAAATATAATTTCTTAATTTTTGTTGCTTTTGTAAAGGCAGACATTTCCTGATGGGCAGTACTTTGACATTTGACTATCAGTCCCTGAAATACCGTGGGTTGACTTCAAATTAACAACAAAAGACAAAGTTGTTGTGGACAAAGCATAACTTACTTTTTCTTAAGCTCTCCTTGCAACAGAAGAGAGAACTTCCTGTAGTTTCACAGTTCCCAGTGAATATACTGTTACCAAAACTTGTCATTTTGGGCAGATTGTTGAGGTGTACCTAAGTCCCGGCAAAACAAGATGCAGGATGAATCTTACTGGTAACTGACGGATAAGTACTTATGGAGCATTTACCGTTTACCAGCCTCTCAACATAGCATAAGCAATGTGCCCAACAGTGAGCTCCCCCCTCCCCCCCGCAGAGTCCGGGGGTGCTAGAGACCTCAGCAGGACTCTAGATGGCTTGGGGCACGAAGTGGTCTTTAAAGAGTGAAAACGTTAGTTACTAAATTACCCCCCCAAAAGGCTTTTTTATATACAGAGGGGTGTGGGGGTCAGTCCTTGGCTGCCGCCTTCCTCATGGCTGCCAGAGTGCCTCTCAGTTCCTTTCTCTTCCTCTTGGCACAGATGTATGTCCCCACCCTTTCCTCAATGAACTTGAGGGTGAGCTTGTCCGTGGAGACCCGGAGCAGCACCTTGGCTCTCTTGGCTCGTGCCCTTTGCGGCCTAGGTGTGCTCAGTGGGGTGGAGGCTGGGCCTCTGCTGCTCCCATTCCTCCCTCCTCCTGGCCCTTGCGGAGCTTCCCCTCCTTCCCTCGCCCCCCCCCCACCCCCAACCCCCACCCCCGGCTACTGGCCGGCAGAGCTTGGCTGCTGACCCTTCGCAGCTCCCACCACCGAAGTCTTAATGTTTGGTAGTTTTCTCAAGCGGGTAGTATGGTCATTTGTGTATTTACCTCCCGGTTTTGTTTTCCATATTTTGTTTCTGCCAGGAGAGAACGTTGGAATTATTCTCTAAGCTATCTGAAGAGAGCGACTCAATGCACCTGGGTCAGGCGGTCTGTGGGCATGAAGTGGTTGGGAGAATCCAAGAACATGGTGGTGAATGGCAGGAGGAGTGGAGGCAAGTTGTCTACTGACCATCAGCAGAGTCCATCAAAACTGCAGCACGCGGGCAAGGAGGCCGCAAAGACTGCCAGGCACGCCGTTGAGAGGAGGTCGAGCAGATGTACGTACACGGCGCGACTGTCCTTTTCCTTGTGATCTGGGAGGCAGTTCTTTGCAGTTTATAACGTGTGTTCTTACTGTTTTCAGGGTACTTGTTCATGTTCTCACAGTTCACAGCAGACTCTTCGTACCCTTTCAAAGTCACAACAGTTCTTACTTGCATCTGATGTGCATGTCTCCAGTTTAATGCTTAATATGATAACTATACTTATGCTTTTATATCCCTGACCTAAGTCATGTTTTGGAGAACGTATACCTGAGTGCTTAATCTGTTCTGTAAAAAAAAATATTAAAGTGCTGTCACTGGATTGCCAAAAGTTGAAACCATATTTTTTTACATCTGATGGAAGTGTAGTATGTCTGTCTTTGAAAACTTAGCAACATGAATGCATAATCAAGTTAGCTCTACAAGAGAATTTAGGGCAGTTTCCCAGATTGTTGACATTTATTCTCTTTATGTTGGATGAACGGCTGTCGTTTATCCTGACGCTGGAGCACTGGTGATAATGAGTCACTTTTACCTCTTGGTGGGAAGGAGGCTACTCTTGAGAGTTCAAGAAATAGTTCTTTTGAGAGCAGGAAAGTGGCGCAGCAAAGTGTGACCCTAAGTAGGCAGCTAGATGGAGATCTCCAATGGCATGTGCCATGTTACGGAGGACAGCTTTCTCTTCTTGCTTCTCCTGGGGTTAATCTAGTCCCCCTACAGAAGAGCCTTAGTTTGTGTTGCCGTTGGCCTGCCCTTAGTACAGTTGGATTTGCCTGGAACTTGAAGCAGTTTCGGATAGATTGCACCAGTTCTGACTGATTACCTTCCAACTGTTTAGACGTTTATGCAGTTTATTGGGCCCAGGCTGCCCCTAATGTTTCCATATCCACACAGGTCACGGTTTCTGTAAGAAAGCCCTGCTTGGAAAGGGAGTTAGGGAGAGAGCCCAGAACTGAATAGATTCTCCTCCTCGTGGACACCTGCTCACCCTGGAGCATGTGATGGGAGCCTGAAGGAAATGAGAAATGTAATGACTGTAGCAAGTGGTATTGGCTCTGGTCAGTAAATTAGGCAACCTTTTTTTTGTTTTTGTTTCTTTTTTTTTTTTTTTTTTAAGATTTTATTTATTTGACAGAGAGAAACACAGCCAGAGAGGGAACACAAGCAGGGGGAGTGAGAGAGGGAGAAGCAGGCCTCCCGCTGAGCAGGGACCCCGATGTGGGGCTCGATCCCGGGTCTCCAGGATCATGACCTGAACCGAAGGCAGTCGCTTAACCAACTGAGCCACCCAGGCGCCCCTGTTTCGTTTTTTCAAATGGCTGCTGGCCTCATTAGTTTTTGGAGGTACATAGGAATGCAGAAAATGATCGTTGCATGTGTTGCACTTTGCCAAGTGTGACCGATTCTGAAGGCAGGCTGGGAAAATGCAGCGAGTGTGAAGAAGGACAGCATCATGTTGAATGCCACCGGACAAGAATGGCACAAAGCGAGAGCCAACAACGAAGCAAAACAGAGCTGTGCTCCATCCTCCATAGTGACCACGACGTCACTTGACGGCAGAACTGCAAAGGACACAAGACAGAAATGGACAGAACTGAAGGAAGAAATAGAGAGTTCAGCAGTAATTTGTCTTCAGTTCCCCACTTCCAGTAATGAATTGAACAACTGGGCAAAAGATCAACAGGGAAGGAAGCCTGAAACTCAAGTACCCTAAACTAGTTCTTCCGACAGACATGTGAATCACAGCCCACCCAGTGACTGCAGAACACACATTCTTAGGTGCCTGTGGAACAGTCTTCAGAGTCGACTATAGGCTGGGCCGTGCAACAAGCCCCAGCAAGTGTTAAAGGATTGGAATCATACAGTGTATGTTTTCTGAGTACAGTGGAGAAAAATTAGAAATGAATAACAAATTTGAGAAAATCACAACCATTTGAGAAATTAACACACTCCTAAATACCCAATCAGTTAAAGAAGAAATCCAAAGAGAAACAGGAAGGTACTTCAAGATATTTGAAAATGAAAAAAAAAAAAACAAAACCAAACAGACAAAAAAGATATTTGAAAATGAGGATACAACATACTAAAACTAACAGGGAGCCACTAAGGCACTGTCTAGAGGGAAGTTTATAGCTGCAGACACCTGTATTAAAAACGGAGAAGGATGACTCTTTGTCGGTAACCTAACATCTTACCTTAAAACACAAGAAAAAGCAGAGGAAACGAAACCCAAAGCAAGCAGAAGGAAGGGAATAATAAAGTGGAAATTCACATGATAGAGAACAGAAGGACAGCAGAAAATCAGCAGAACTGAAAGTCGAGCCTTTGAAAAAGAGAAAAAGATGAGCAAAAACAGCAGACCTTTACCCAAGACTGACCAAGGAAAAGAGAACTCAAGGGTCAAAGAGGAGACACTGTTACTGCCTTACAGAAATAAAGGTCACAACTTAATATTCTGAACACGTGGATAGCAGCACATTAGATAACTTAGATGAACACATTCCTAGAAAATAACAAACTACCAAAACTGAAGAAGAAATACAAAATCTGAATAAATCTGTAGCAAGTAAAGAGGTTTAATCCATAATTTGTGAAAACAAAAACAAAACACCAGGAAGAAAATTGCAGGCCTGGATGGTTTTGTTGGTGAATACTGGCAGAATTTTAAAGAAGAATTAACGCGGGGACCCCTGGGTGGCTCAGTTGGTTAAGCGACTGCCTTCGGCTCAGGTCATGATCCTGGAGACCCGGGATCGAGCCCCACATCCGGCTCCCTGCTCGGCGGGAAGCCTGCTTCTCCCTCTCTCACTCCTCCTGCTTGTGTTCCCTCTCTAGCTGTGTTTCTGTCTGTCAAATAAATAAAAACATCTTAAGAAAAAAAAAAGAATTAACACAGTTCTTCACACACCATTCCAAAATATAAAAGAAAAGGCCATACTTCCTCATTCTCATTGAATGGTTCTGTCCAAAACCAAAGATATCCAAGAAAAAATACCCAAAAAACTACAGACCAGTATCTCTAATAAATATGGACAAGTCAATCCTCACTAAAATACAAACCAAATCCAGCAAGAAGTGGGAAGGGTTCTGTAGCATAAGCAAGTGGGATTTATCCCAGTAATGAAAAGTTGGTTAACATCTGAAAATTATTGTACTAATACTGCGTCAGTAACATGAAGGACAAAAACCTTACGATCATTCCAGTAGATGCAGAAAAAGCATTTGACAGAATTCAGTAACACCCTTACAGGGTAAAAACACTCGACAAACCAGGAATAGAGTAATTCTTCAACTTGATAAAGGACATCTATAAAAAAACCCATAGCTGATGTCCTATTTAATGGTGAAAGATAAATGCTTTTCCCCTAAGATCAGGGACAAGACAAGAAGAAGATCTGTTCTCACCACTTCTGTTCAGCTTTGTGCTAGAGGTTCCAACCACAGCAGTTAGGCAAGAAAATTAAAAGGCATCCAGATTAGAAAGGAAGAAGTAAAATACTCTGTTTACTGATGACATGATTATATGTATAGAAAGTTCTAAGGAATACACTTAAAAACTATTGGAACTGATAAATGAGGTCAGCAGGATAGATAAGTATGCAAACAATAAAAAAGTATAAAACTTCCACTCTGAAAACTATAAGTCATTGTTGAAAGAAATTAAGAAGGACCTAACTAAATGGAAAGACATCCCATGTTCATTGATTAAAAAGCTTAACATCATTACGACAGCAGGGCTCCCCAGATGATCTACAGATCGAACACACAGTCCCTGTCAAAATCGCAATTGGCTCCTTTGCAAATAAATTGGCAAGCCAATCCTAAAATTCTTATGGAAATTCAGGGGACCCAGAGTAGCCAAAAAAGTCTTGAGAAAGAACAAAGATGGCACACCTGCACTTCTCATTTTCAAAACTTATTACAAATTGCTGTGTTATATTGCTATGTGGCTAGATGTATATCCATGGAATAGAATAGAGAATCTGGAAATAAACCTCATGTTCGTTTTGCAAGTTGATTCTTGACAAGCATGCCAAGAAAAGTAACTGGGGAAAGAATAGTCTTTCAATAAATGATGCTGGAGGGGCACCTGGGTGGCTCAGTTGGTTAAGTGACTGCCTTCGGCTCAGGTCATGATCCTGGAGACCCGGGATCGAGTCCCACATCGGGCTCCCTGCTCGGCAGGAAGCCTGCTTCTCCCTCTCTCACTCCTCCTGCTTGTGTTCCCTCTCTGGCTGTGTTTCTCTCTGTCAAATAAAATCTTTTAAAAAAAAATGCTGGAAAACTGGATATCTATATGCAAAAGAATGAAGTTGGACCTGAGAAATTAAGTCAAAATGGATCAAAGTCCTTGAGTATAAGATTCCTAGAGAACATAAGCATACATTTTCATGACTTTGGATTAGGCAATGGTTTCTTAGGACTCTAAAAGCACAAGGAACAAAAGGAAAAAGGTAAACTGAAATTCATTAAAGTTACAGATGTTTGTGTTTTAAGAGATAACCTCAATACCATGAAAAGACAACTCTCAGAAGGGGAGGAAAAAAATTTTTTTTTCATATCATGTATCCAATAAAGGACTGGTATTTAGAATATAAAAAGAACTCTTACAAGTTAGCAGGAAAAGACAAACTCCAGTTCAGAATGAGCAAAGGAATCTGAATAGACATTTCCCCAAAGATACGTAAATGGTCAGTATGTGAAAAGATGCTTGAAATCATTAGTCATGTGGGAAATGCAAAGCAAAACCACAAGATTACACTTCATAGCTGTGAGAATGTGTCAAACCAAAAGGACAGGTAGTAGCAGATGTTGGTGATGATGTGGAGGGTTTAGAAGCACTCATACACTGCTGGTGAGAATGTAAAATGGTGTAGCCACTTTGGAAAAGAGTCTGGCAGTTTCTCAAAAGGTTGAACATAGAGTTACCATATGACCTAGCACTTCTGCTCCTAGGTGTGTGGCTAAGAGAATGGAAAACACAGGGATACGCTTTTACATGAATGTTCATAGAAACAATTATTTAATAGCCCCAAAATGGAAATAGCCCAGTGTCCATCAACTGAGGGATGAAGTAACAAAATACGATCTGCTGGGCGCCTGGGTGGCTCAGTTGGTTGAGCGACTGCCTTCGGCTCAGGTCATGATCCTGGAGGCCCCGGGATCGAGTCCCACTCGGCGGGAAGCCTGCTTCTCCCTCTCTCACTCCCGCTGCTTGTGTTCCCTCTCTAGCTGTGTTTATCTCTGTCAAATAAATAAAATCTTAAAAAAAAAAAAAAATACGATCCGGAGTATTACTTGCCCAAAAGAAGGAATAAAGTACTCCTGTATGGTACTGCATGGATGAGCCCTGAAAACATGATGCTGATTGAAAGAAGCCAATCATGAAAGATCTCATATTGTATGATTTCATCAATATGAACTCTGCAGACCAGGCAAATCCATAGAGATAGAGAGGAGATTCGTGGTTGCCAGGGGCTGGGGGAAGGGAAAATCAATAGTGACTGCTCATGGGTATGTTTGCTTCCGGGGTGATGAAGATGTTCTAGAATTGATTGTGGTGATGGCTACGCAGTTCTGTGAATACATTAAAAACCATTAAACTGTGTGCTTTAAATGGGTGAATCCTATGGTATGTGAATTACATTTCACTGAAATAGAAAATATGACTTCGGTGTCTTTTACATAACTACATGCAAGTGGTTTGATTGTAAAACATATACTTACCTTTCAGTAGGGACTTACATATGTTTAGTATTTAATTTGTTTTTTGAAAGTGTAGAGCAGATGACGTCTCACTGTGTCTCTCATTGTGCCACGGCTTACTCTTGAGAGGTTTAAAGTTGTACTGTTAGCGTAATTCCGTGGGTGAAGAGACTGTCGCTGAGCTACGCGGCCGACTTGAGTCAGCACTGGTGACGCTTCGCCCAGGCGACTGTGGCCTTCCTGTCCCCTCTCCGCGCTGTGTCTCTTCTCCGGCACTTCCCTGTTTTTACCTGTCCGTTCAAAATCTGTTTCAGACAGGTCAGAAGTCAGCCTGTCATTCTCTCCACTGCTTTACCCCGCTTCTGCCACCTAACTCTTATTCGCAGGCAAGTTTCTTTACCCGTGGGCCTCTCTTACCAGGAGAAGGGGATAGTTCCCGTTGAGCTGCCCCAAAGCAGGAACGTGAAGTGGCCTCCTCTGGACTCCCTTTGGTCCTTGAGATCCACCCTTCTCGCACTTACTGCGGAGCATTTCTTGTGCCCCTCTGGGTTCCTCGCCCCTCCCCCATGGGTAATGGCCCCTAGTGCTACCTTGCCACGGTAATGAGCGGCCTCCTGCCCCGCTTTCTGTCTTCCTCCGGGGGGGGGGGGGGGGG